>JAQHUG010000065.1:1381691-1410457 GCA_028555095.1 Dicrostonyx torquatus
TTCCTGCCTGTGCACACCTAGCAGAACTGATCCAACTGCTTGCCCCGGCAGGGGTGCTGAACAGCACACATGCTCTCAGCTACCTTTTTCCTAACCCAGAGCCAGCAATAAGCACCTGGACTTGAAGTGTGTGAATGGCCATGTGGGTTAGCCCCACGTTGGGTGTCATTTTGTAGATGGAGGCTGCTCGTTCATTTCTGAGCCACCCAGACCCAAATAATCACACAAAAGCTATATTAATTACAACATTGTTCAGCCAATGACTCAGTCATTTTTAGCTAGCTCCTACATCCTTAAATTAACCCATTTCTATTAATTTGTATATTGCAACAAGACTGTGACTTACTGGAAAGGTTCCCGGTCTGTTTTCTTTGGCAGTTACATGATGTCTCTTTGATTCTACCTACTTTCTCTCTTTCGCTCTCTCTCCAGCTCTGTTCAAATTTCCCACATGTTTTTATCCTACTAAACCACTGACCAAAACAGCTTTTTTTTATTAATTAATGGTAATAAAACATATTTATAACATACAGAGGGAAATCCCATATCAGAAATCCAGTTCATTCCACTGACAAGCGGAAATAAGGCAGCACCACAGATTGGGAGGAACATGCAGGTTAATCTGGGAATGCTAAAAGGGATTTTTCTTCTAAGCTAACATAGGTGAGTGAGGTCTCTTTCTTACTCAGTATCTCCTCCCCAAACCAGTCCCCTGTGATGTCTCCTGCTGACATTAGGTTACTTTATATTCTAGAGCTAGATACTGTAGGGAATTAATTACAGCATCATTGCTTGCTCCACAACTACCTTTGTGCTTTGTATCCAAAACTGGGTGCATATTTTAATTTCAAAGTAGATGGGAATCTCCAATTGAAATATAGAAAAAGTAAGTCCTTTCTTAAATAATGGAGAGAATTTAGCAGAGCAAGATTAGTGTATTGGACTTTTGGATGAGTGGGAAAATATCACAGGAAAGGTATCAAGAGAAGGAGGAACTCTTAGTCTAAACAATGAAGGATATTCAAGAACAAGATTTGCTTGGACTTGATATATAATACCATTGAGCTGTCACCACAGTTATATGCAACAACACAAGAGCACAGAAGTGAAGAAAATTAGATAAAAATTGTTACTGAGCCACCAGATATCACAGAAGGATGAAAATGAGACATAGATGCCTGGTTGTAACCAGCTGTGTGGTATAAGGAATGTATCAAGCCCCTCTGAGCTCCAGTCACTTTGAATAAGAAACACACAAAACACATAGCAGGGTATATGGAACACAGGGTCCACACCTCAGTTGAGTTTCCTTCCACTTTGGGAAACAGGAAGAGAAATGTCAGTTCTTCAGTGGCCTTTCAGTACTGATGAAAAGAGCAATGGTGTGCTAGACATCAGGGTATGAGACAAAGATCACAGGAATCTGAGCGGGTTGGCCTGCTCTGCCAGGGAGACACACATCTGATTGGTCACAGATACTAGGTGTCTGGGACAAGTGACTCAGAAGAAGGTGGTGGAGGTGAGAAGTTAAAAATGGGCAGGGTGAGGGCAGGACGACGGAGCTAATTTACAGAAATGGTCCTGATAGTGAATGATACAAAAGAAAGAAGTGAAACTATTCACCTCCTCTTCTCTCTGCATATGCAGACACTTTTTAAGTAGATTTTCAAATAAGCCTTTGTTGGAAAAGCAATTTATGCCCACAATAGAAGCATCAGAAAATAACTTGAGTGACTAAGGACTGCAGTGTGAATAAGAGCTAAGAGATGACAATAAGGGTTTATAAGAATTCATTTTAAAAATTAAGAAACAGATATGAACATAAATGAATTAGTCACCTTTTAATAAAAAAATGACCATAACATTAATCTGAACAATGATTCACAGGGACAGCATCAAAAAAGTTTGTTCTTTTCTACCGATTTCAATGACATAATCTCTGTGGTCCCCTTGGTCTCACCCTGTGGCTTTTACTTCAGAATTTTCACACCTTTAATTCTGAGAGGGCCTCATGTGGCTGGTATGGTAATGAATGATCATTACTTTAATTCACACCTAATTTGAAAAGGTTGAAAAAACAGAAATAACAAAAATACCATTCAACCTAATGTTGTAGGTAAAAACATGACATAAAAACAACCCACTCTCAGGTTCCATGCAGTCCTTTCTAGGATGCTTGGTTGAAGCCATCTTCAAAGACCCCTTCTGCCCGGGTCCTTTCCTTACTAACTGTGTAATTGTACACTGGAACAATTGAAGAAGTACAGATCAAAAGGAGAAACAACCTCAAAAAATGAAATTCAACTATGTTTCTGCCACCTGAATTTTTTTTCTTTTCTTTTCTGAGAGTGTTTCTTCCCCTTGCACAGACAAGTGCATTTTAAGTGTTTTCCAGTCTACGTTTGTACTCACGGCATTCTGAGCAGTTCCACCAATCATCAACGTTGGCATTGTGATGTCTTTAGGACAGTCACAGCTCACACCTCTCGGGGATCCTGGCACAAGCACCACAGCCTGTCTAGCTGCACATTACAAATGGAGGGAAGAAATTAATGTGGCTTTTGAGCCATCTTGAGGCTCTCATCAGTTCCTCGGAACCTCAGTTCTTCCTCGTTTTCTTCTGCACCCTCCCACCTCAGTTCCTTCAAGGAGACTGTAGGCTAGTGGGGGAGTGAGTTGGCCCCACAAATAATCACAGTCACTGGGAAAAAAACAGGAAAATAATAGGGTAAATTATTATAGAAGACTCAGAGATTTGTTTTCAGGCCCCTAGCCAATCTGCCTACACGTTTGAAAGCAACAAATTAGGAGATCCTTCATGCACATTTGAAAATCTTTTCTTTGCTTTCAGAATGAAATGTTGAAAAAAAAAGAAAAAAGAAGTAATATCTTTCATTTCTGTCTTCTCCCAATTAACAAAGCAAAACAAACAAAACAAAAACAAAGACCAGACTGGATAAACTGCCCATTCATGTAGCCTGCTAGTTTCCCAGGATCAAGGAATCTCCGTGGTGCCCTCGCTCCGTCACATTGCACCAGCTAGAAAATGTCAGTTAAACAGAACTGGGTACCTCAGCCACAGCCACAGGGAAGGCATCCCTGCCAAGTCAGGGGGCTCTGATTCTAAGAGGCACTCTACTTCTGAATATGACCTTAATGCATGTCCAGAGAAGTGAGAGAAGGAAGGGGATAAATATATCCTTCAATGTTTTCATGCAGACAGGCAGAGTGCTGCTCATACTTTGATTAAAATATCACACATATGGCTAAGCTGGCTTCCCACCTGGCCTCTAAAAAGGGAAAGCTAAGCAGTGACTCTTTGAACGTGCAAGCACAAATATTCTGCAGGGCAGGGCATGCACTTTCCTTTGGGGCTGCACAAGGTTGAGTGGAAAGAATCCCTAAACATGGTCTCCTGTAAACTCTTAAGTAAGCTTGGTAAAACCTCTATATTCCTGCCAACATGTCATTTACCTTGTGTGAGGATGTGGTATCTGTATTAAAAGAGAGAAATGAGTTTGGTGTTTTTACAGCATTGCATTGCCTAATTAGCCCAGAATCTGCATTTTTGAGTGTTTAACATCTTGTTTGCTCAACTGAATGACAATATCCTTCCTCTCTTTCTGCCCCTTCTGTTTTTTTTGTCTATTTCTATTCCTTCTCTCTGTCTTCTCTCTTTCCATCTGCTCCATTTGTCCCTCTTCCCTATTTTTCCTCGCTTTCTTCCTCATTCCCCTGCTTTCTCTCCCTCCTCCCTCTACCACGCACGCACACATGTGCACACACACAAAGATAAAAATCTAGTACTACTTGATTATCATGAGAGTGATCCATTTAAGACAAAGGACAGTCAAAAACTGTGATGGACAGTTACAAAGTTATAAATAAAGCCTTCAACAGTTAGAAGATTCATGCAGATACTCTAACCCTACATTTTCTTTTCAGTTTAAGCAGAAATAAGGAGATTAAGAAATTTAAGTCAGTTTTATAGGCTTCCATTTCTTGTATATTTGGAGGAAGAGAGAAAAAGAGGGACATAGTATTGAAAACTGAGGTTGGGGAGCTGACAATCACAACCCAAAGAAGGAAAACCAGTAAGGTAGAGCAATAGTCAGGATCAATACTCTTATTAAATACTCAGTGACCTTTCTCCTTCTGGGTTTCCATTTTCCCTCACTTTCTGGGTTACGCCTTCTGTGTTAAATGAAGAAAACGAATAATGATAAAAGAGTCCCTTGACTGTGACTGGAATCGATGTATTTAATGTGCTTTCTGATATTTACTGTTCATGTGTTCGCACCTGATTTATATGCAAGTCAGGGTTCAAAGGGGGAAATAACTTTAGAGAGTCAGTCATAGTTTTCCCCGTAGGATGTGACAGTCGAGCTGTCACATCTCCATCTCACAGCCTGTTTCCCAACACAGCATACGACGGTGCTTCACGTATGCTGAGAAGTTACCGATGCTGCCGAGAGCTCTGTTTGTGTGGTGTCATTCTGTCTGCTTTATTTTAAATGCCACGTTCTGCATTGTTTCCTGAATAACGGACATTTGTGATTTGATTCTGGATAGCTGTACCATCCTGTTTTAATGCTGGACAGTTTACAATCCCTCTCTCCATTTAGTCCAGTAAACAGAATCTTCACAAATTCATTTTCCTTTGTTAACAGGCCTTGATGGTTGCTCCTCACCCAGCGACCTTGTGCATGCTTACATTCTCCATCACTGATTTGCAGATGTGCCAGGCAGTCAGGCCTCTTAATTTTGGTCCCTAAAAGCTTTCTGCTTGTTGTACTTTGATGCTGGAATCTGAATCATCCCATGCACTTCTTACTCCTCCACAAGTACACCTAACTTAGACCACAGTGCAGGGTGCTAGGATCATTTTTAGATTCAATTTCTGTATGTGTTATAAATCAGGAGCAGAGATCTAGAGAAGACCCATTTGAACTCAGTTGAAAGAATATTTTAAAATGCTGTTAGTTGAAAATGTTCAAATATGTCTCTTGTTCATAACTGAACAGGTTTACTAGGCAATTGTAGAGTAAAATATGCTGATTATGTCACAGTGCTCCTGTGTCCTTCTGCCCCGACTTCTGCGTGTTTCCTGAGCTGTATGGTGATGGGTTGGTACAGATGCCCCATCTAGGGCTGAGAACTCACAATCACTTCTTCATGGTGATTTAAACAGTAGTGCATCTCAGCATTAACTATCTATCTGTAAGCTTCTCTGACCAAAATTGGGAACAGCACAAATCCCTGCACATAAACACAAATATTGAGAAGGCAGCTTGAAAGCATGCTCATCTACAAAAACAATATCAATAGGCTTTCCCTTAGGGCATATGGCTTACCTACCCATGATTTTTGACAATACTTATAGTAACAGGCATGATCTCCCTCCTATAGAAGAAACCTTAAATCCAATTAAAAGTGGTGGGTTAACCCCATATAGTCTTGCCACAATTGTAGCAGTGGGTACATCTTGCCTGGCAGGTGTTTATTATAGCATGTGGGATCCAGCTCTGGATAAGATCACTGTTGTCTTTTTTCCTTCTTCAACCTGCATAGTACCATCCAGCACTATCAAGTCTAAACAAAAAGAATGAATGGTTTACTGGTCAGTTAAATGTTGATTTCTCTGTAGCTTGCAAACAAAGCTTATGGTCTCTTTGGCTACAAGGTCTTACCATCTAACTGTGGGGCACAACCTAGAGCAATGACAATGGCCTGAATTCTCTTGGATGCCCCTGGGGCCTCTCTGACCAATGACTCATAGGGAGGTAACCCAAGACTGTTACTGAGACTTTCATTTAATAAGCTTATGTCTTCTGAGAGTAGCATGGTTCACTAATGTGGGATACTTCTGTTCAAACACATATATAATTTTGCAATTAGCTTACAAACTAGGAGAGGCTTAATTGGCTTCTTCCTACATTCTTAGTTTTGGTTACCCATCCCTTACCCATTCCTTCACTCCTCCCTCTCTTTCCATACCCATTTAACCAGTATTTTTTCTCTGTCCTTTCACGTCACATTCTGTCCTACCAAATCCTCTTATATATTTTTCTCAGATTGCAAGATCGCAGGCTTCCATGAACACTTCATTTTGGCTGACTCTTTCCCTGACTCTTCGTTTCCCTGTCTTCATCACTCTGCTGTGTGGGAGCCTTCTGCCCTCAGTACACCCCATCTCTATTTCCATTTTATCTATACTCTAATGTTTCCCCACTCTGTGCCAGCAGTTCATTTCTAGTGGGACACATAATGACTAAATACATGAAAAAACATAAAATTGGATTTTAACTGAGTCTTACTGGGTTACACTGGGATTTTCGTTTGTTTGTTTTTGTTTTTCAGGACCGTTTTATTTTGCGTTTAGCTCAGGCTGTCCTGCATCTCACTTTGTAGATCACAGAGCTCTGCCTGCCTCTGCCTATTGAATACTGGGATTAAAGGCATGTGCCACCACCACCTGGCTGCACTGAGATATTTATGCCCAGGGTTCTCTTAACTACTATCAACAAAAATCATGACACTGATATTTATAAAAAGGAGATTGAAAGCTGAACAAAAGTAAGAACTTCAGTTTGAAAAAAGTTAAATTGTTTTGGCACAGAGAATATCACATGAATTGTATCACTGAGACTGAAGCTATGTTGAAGGCAGGATGATTTTCCTCAACACTGTAGGATGATATCTTGTGGGTAAGTAACAACATGGAGAGTCTGGATCCTGCCCTCTGCTCTCTGTTGCTTACCAGAACACTGTGACTTTCTTTGGGGACCAGATTAGAAACCTGTTATCTAGCAGTAAAACTTCCATCTTTCAAAATTCCTGCAAAGTTGCTCTATACAGTCAAGTGTTTTTATAACTTTATACACTTAAGTGATAAAATCTTTCCTTCGTAATATTTAAAAATCATAGAAAACAGACATGCAAAAATTCTTATCACCTTAACCCCATCAATTAATTTCTGTTATTTTGTTTTTAATGTGTGCAGGGTGTGTGTATGTGTGTGTGTGTGTATGAGACTTCTTTCCAAAATTGTAATTAAATTCTACATATTCATTTTTAAATTGTATTTTAAGATTAAAAGTTATATTTTACAATTTTTCCTAACTATCACTAAGTATTTTAATTTTGTACAGCATTGTATCTAGATAGGTTAACAGAATTTTTATTGTTGTAAGTCAAAATTAATTTGCCCTGTAGACCCATAAATCTGATTACTATACACTGACAAACAAGTAAAAAAAAAATTCTACACCAAATCAAAAAGAAGTAAGTGCTCAACAAATTTAACTTCTTTCTTCCCAATTCAAGTAACTTATAGAAAAGAAGTAATTTTCCTTAGTATTTATTATATTTAGACCATGCCAGCTATATGTGTTAGTAAGAGGGCCTTAACTACCCTCACTTGTTATTGGAGTGAGTTGATTATTTGAATTACTCAGAGTTTTTCAAACTGTGGATCTCTTTCTTCTTCCAAGAGAGAAGTTGAGTCAATATTGAGTCTGAAACTATCTTCAGAGAGAGCCAGGGAGGGGTCATCTTTGGGAGAAGCCCATCTCCTCAACAATGCACACTCTGCTCGAACCAGTGACATCAAAATGCCCTTTCTATAGCCATATGATGTCTAAGCACATTGAGGATGTGGTTTGCAGTGGGATCAGGTGAACCGAGGATGGATCAATTCCGCTTAGATTGCCACTGGCTATATAGTCCAAGACTGATGTTCCGAAGCAAGATGATTATACAAAAGAAATCGAGATAGCTAATGATTCAAAATGTCCAGATGGGAGGGAAAGTGCAAGAAGCGGGAGACTGGTGACTGATTGGAGACACACACCTTCCCTCCTCACTACCTTTCAGGGTGTTTGACTAAATCACCTAAGCTTGTTTCCCTCCTCTATAAGTAGAAAAGCAGAAAAGCATCCACCACCATCCAGAGAAAGGAAACTGTGTATGTATCCTCAATGATGTAGGCGCTCCAGAACGAACTAAGTGTGTTCCCAACCTGACTTTGACCTCTTTCAGAGCTAAAGGGAATGAAAACGTGAAGGTCACAGAGGATCTGCATCCTGTGCTGCATGCTGATGCTCTGCTTTCCCTCACTGCTGAGTGCAGCATTGCAACCCACAGATGTAAAATGCAGACAGTCTAGGTAACAAGACAGCAAGAGGCAAATCATTTTCTCCATCGAAAATTAACCAGGAGGGCGCTTCTTCGCTAACTCCATGTTTAAAATCTAGGTTCTATTTTTTTAATTGTTTCACCCTCTGAGTCAAAAAGCTGTAAATTCTAAATGCTATGAGTGATCTTCTTAAATGAAGTTCTTTCAAAGTAAGAGGAGACTGGGACTTAAGATAGTGTTCAGTTGTAGAAAATCAGTTAACGCCTGAAAGAGCCTATGCCTGATGCCAAGCACTGCAAAAAAGAAAACAAGTGAAAGTCAGAATTAAAAGTCTTCTTGAATAGAGCAGACACCCAAGTATCCTTGAACATACAAAATCCATTTAGTGGTTTATTATCATTTAAACTATGCTAAGTAGTTTATATCAGAATGCCACAGAAATCAGTGGAGTTGGGTGTTATTTTGGCTTTTGATTTGTGGGTCACTACATGTTGGGAAAAGTACCGGGAGTTTCAGAGTATATGTTTTCATAAGTAGAATTATCTAGAAGCTCCGTGAATGGTGTAGTTTGGAGTCTAACATATTCATTTTTTAAAATATCCAAATCCTCTCTCTTTCTTGTCAGCACTGGCTAGAAATCCAAAAGTTGTTCATTCTCAGGGGAACTCCTTGTGCAAACTTTTAATAAATTCCCTACATGTTATCATTCTATAAAACACAATTCTCAAGGGCTAAGAATGTATGCAGCTCAATGGGTAAGTATTGGTCTCCCATATATAAGGTACTGGACCCAAACATACCCTGACACACACACACACACACACGTCACTCACAAAATTGTTGATTTGTTGGTTTTGAAAAGACTCACGGGTAGAATGTCGTCATGGTCTAGATTTTTCATAGTTGCACTCATTTTTAAAGTTTAAATGTTACCATCAGTGTTCTATCATTAAAATCCTAACACTCTTTTGTCTTGAATAGTATGTTCAAATTTGTTACCTTTGACCTTGGCACTCATTTTATGGCCAAGAATACGGATCAGTAATGAGTACGGGATAAGAATACTTTTTGAAAGGTGTTTCTCTTTATGAAACTCTACACAGGAAAGCTAGAAAAGAATCGTGGGTGAGAAACATTTGTTGAGTTTACATTTGTAATGCGGTTATGCTGAGAAGTAGTTTCCAGGGGGAATATTTCCAGTTTGAAGCAGAAGGCAGGATGAAAATATCACCTTTTTTTCCTTAAGCACATGCTCACAGACTTTTTTAGACATAATACTCTCAGCAAAGTTTTGTTATTGAAAATAATAGTAATGAGTTGTTTTCTTACCAGATAGTGTCAGCTAAGCTTCATTAGATTTTATTTTTGTTTATATTTTAGCTATAATTCAATTCCAGAATTACGAAGATGACAGGAAACACCATGACCCTTAAATGTTGAAAAGCAATAAAGACCCTTTCGTTTTCCTTAAGTTTCCTTAAGTACTGACAAGTTTCCATCAATATAGATGGGTGGTCCCAGTAGCTGGATGGTCTGTCTCCATGTCTGCCAACTACAGCCATCTCTTCCACAAGGTCACTCTCATTATATTTCTCTTTAATATCTTCATGAAAGCAGAGTGCTTCTTTTATATATTGATGTTGCAACATGCATTTCAATTCTGACTTGCCTTTTGAATATAGATATGAAAGAATAAGTTGTTTATAATTAGTAAATTTAGTTGAGTGGCTTCCTAGAATAGTAGAAATGTGGCTGTGTAGCATGACAGTAGATGCTAATAATAATCAAATTACAGGTTTATCTTAATATAGCAAATTAAAAGGCATAGCCTTAATGTTGTCATCTTCAACTTAAAACTTAGTTTTCAGAGAAATAAAAGGAGTCACAGAAGTGTCCACAGTGCTTGTTACATCACAGAACATAGTGAATAATCTTTCATGGTGGATCTCCAAATGATTTGCTTTGTAGATTTGACAGTTTGATTTTCTCTTTCAAAATCATAGCAGCAACCTATTACTATTACTATAAACCATTACTCCTATGAATACAATCTATTCTACTTTTACAGATTAGTTATTTGGAATATTGGAGACTGAATCCCGGGTCTGTCGCATGCTAAACAAATGCTTTCCACTGGGCAGTGTCCAAGCACTACAGGTCACATTAACAAGATGAGATTCTGAAGGTTTCATAGTGGAAATTTCTTCTGAAATAAGAGGCCAAAGACTTTTCAGGACACTCTCCAGTCTGTCAGTTCACCTGCCTACCAGCTTCTTAGGCTGCCAATCAACCAGTCATTATGGAGTACATAAGTGATAGAGTACATTAGTAATCAGTGACTATGATATTTTAATCCTTTGCTCTCAGCTTATACTCTCATGGATAGAAAGTAACTTTTTCTAAAATCATAGTGGTTTCTCTATACTATAAAGGAAGCAGCATGCAGGGACCAACCCAGGGTATACCCAGGAAGAGTCCAAACAGTTTTACATACAGTTTGGACTTGAAGTGTAGGAAAAAAAAATGCCCATTGACATCTAGACTCTGAATGTAGGAAGATTCAATCACTCAACTTTGGCAAAGAGTGGGAGTCAAATGACTAAGCTCTCATTGAAAACTTATATATGTTTAATTAACACAATGAAAACCAAATGATGGATATGCAACTTGGTTTATTTTGGGAAACTCCAAGACAACTGATATATTTGAACCTATTTCCATAAAATGTTTGACCTGCCACAGAGGTTAAAGCTACAGTACGTAGCACCATCACACTGAAGAAATTAATGTGGTGCTGAAGGAGGCTTCGTCTACGTTTTCTTCTTCAACTGTTGTTGATGCCTGTACTTCGTGAATATCCTTGTGATTCTGGCAGGGATTTATGTCGCTGGCTTTGGCTTAACATTCATTCATTAGCAGCAGACAAGAGATGACCAAGGTTAATGTAACACGACTGTAAGATCCAGTGGCAGGTAGGATATAGAGCTAGTACTTCCCAGAACAACGCTCGTCACACAACTGCTATAATTCAAGCAGGACCTACTACAGAATAAGTATTTAAAAGCAAAGTGTAAGGACTCCTAAGTAGTGGGGACACGGGGGCATCAAAAAATGCACAGAGATTAAAAATTTAACAGAGACTTAGTGGCATGAAAAGATGGCCACCACACATAAAACAAAAGAAATATAATCAGTGTATAGAATATGGGCCACTAGTGAAATTGTGTGTCTGAGTGTGTGCCTATGTGTATACAGGGAAAAATAGAAAGTGAAAATCCACCTGTATTAAAACTAATTATTTATTAATAGTAAGGTTATAGATGCTTTTTCATTTCCCTTTTATATGTTCCTGTATTTTTGCTCTGCACAATAAAGCTATATAACTTTAAAGTGAACATCACTGAAAGACACAATTAATTGTATTAGTAAAACGTGCCTTAAGTAGACTATCTTCATTGCAATGATCTCAGCTTTACTACAGCTAATTCATTTCAAAGAGTACTTTTCCCAGAGAGGAATGGTAGCTTAAGAAGCACCATTGGCTGCTTGACTACAGCTGAATTACCAACAGTCACATAAAATGCATGCCATGTTATTGGTAGTAATAACAACCACAATAATAACAAAAGAAAAGTCAGCCACGTGGCAGGTTTCTATACCCCTAAAACCCAGATTAGTGAGCCAGGATGAAAGCAATTTCTTACTTAAAAGAAATATAAAGTTTATTGTTAAAAAAAAATCTTGCAAACAAAAATATCACATGCCACAATTAACGAGACCTGAAATCTATATACCTCAGTAAACTGCTACACAGTTAAATTAGGTCTTTGGAACACAGGCTGTGGAATTTACATTAAATTTCACACTTTTGGTATCAAATGTGTCCTGTGAACTCACCCACCATCAGAAACAAAATATCCACAACAAAATTGGGAAGCAACCAGCTTTGCCTCCTCTTTCATTACTCTTCCTCATTATCTGCATTCGCCCTTATATAGCAAGTCCCAGGTTAACACTGTGTAGCAAGGCCCCATATCATGTAAAAATACATAAAATATCCAAGAATATTTTAAGGCAAATTTTTGATGCTTGATATTTTTAAATGTATAAAAGTGTTTGTCTAAAGAAATGCCAGAGTTATCAAACTTAGGATCACTTATTTTTGTTATAGATTACCACTTTGTAATCTTCAGAATAAATAGTTAGAAAGAGACAGGCAAAACGGCACAACTCTTCTTAAGAACCAGGACCCATGAGACTCTTAATTTGGTTCCAAGTGCAAGGAAAACAATGTTACTTCCCAATCTCTATGTCTTCAGAAACCAAACAACATTTTGTCATAAATAGATGCCTATTAGTCTGACTTCTTCTTGGCCAATGCCTCTGTGCTTCCGTGAATTATTAAGAATCTCAGATTTTTATTCTATATGGATGCACATCTTCCTAGACCGAGATGGAGGGGGGAGGGCCTTGGGCTTCCCATAGGGCAGGGTATCCTGCCCCATCTTAAGGAAGCAGGGGGAGGGTGGTGGGGTAGTAGGGGAGCGGGAGGGCCGGGAACAAGGGGAGTAAATGTAAATTTTTCTTTTAACAATAATAAAAAAAAAGAAAAAAAAAGAATCTCAGATTTTTCTCCAAAATATACTAGTGGCATCTTTTGTTTTTTAGAAAATTCCTTATATACACTCAATCTATTTGTAAAAAATCAGTGTCCAAAAGCAAATGAGAGTGCTTGTAATATTCAAACCTAAATTCAAATAAAACGAAACACACAGTGCAGACTTAGTGTGTATTATGTTGTGAGTCAAATCTTCAAGTTAATTTATTAAGTTTTCTGACATGAAAGATTCTGGTTCATAAGAGCTGGGATGTAACCCCTGTGAAATTGTTTCCTAAACACAAACTTGGACAATTTTCACTTATTAAAAACAATCGAAACAACAGCAAACAAAACTTTTCCTGATGCAATAAATTGCTCGAATTTAAAATTAAAGTGACTTTAAGACGGGCAAAAGATTATACTCACATGAGGTGTACTGGTAATTTGAATAGTAACTGTACGGTTTCATCATTAACTGCTACGCTTGTGTGTATCATATATCCTCCAAGGAAATTTTATGTTGCTAGTGTATGCAAATTCTGCTAATCAGATAAAACCTCTACAAATAGTTGTGGGCAAATTGACTACTTCACTCGGCTTGAAAAAAACATTTTAATTAATGGAAAAATAGAGGCATATGTAAATAGAGGGAATAACTGATCTGAGTGAAAACCAAGTATTATCTAGCTTAGTTATTTCTATGCTAACTAACACTGAAACTTCCAAGATAAATCTGATTTTCTTTTAGCTCTTATTGTGAGAAAATAAAGAGCATTAAACTTTTTATGAATTAATGAAAACAGGAAGTAGTTTTTACTATCCAAATATAAGCTTTCAGCCTCCTAGAAGGAGATTCACATTGTGAAATCAGAATTACAGAATGTTTTGAGGTCATTGGAAGACATTGGAAACATCACATCATAAATCAGGAAACTAAATGTGTGTTTTAATTATAACAAGTTTTAATAAAGGCTTACATACAAATAAAAATATTTAATACTAATATTTCATCAAGAATGCTTTTTGAAGACATTGTTTGAGCAAAAGGTAGTTCACTTTTCCATAGTCCCTTTAAACACACCTTGAAACAATAAATTGCACATAGTGATCATATAATTTTTTTCTAACACCAACTTGATAATCTTGAATTATTTTGTATTTAAACCCCAGTAAGATATACTACAGCTTTTAAAATCACCCATACAATGGAGAGTCAGTTTAATACAATTATTACTCTCTGTGAAGTTGCTGGTAAGCAAAAGCACAGGAAGATCCCTGCACCCTGTCAAGACTACACAAAAAGTTCCAGATAGATGATCAATCACTTTTTTTTTAAATATCCAGATCTGGCTATTAGAAACACATTACAAAATGGAGTCTACAACCACAAATGTCCAAGTATCCAATGCCAAACAGCTAATCTGAACTCTTCAAAGGACAGTTTAGGTTTACTTGAGTAAGATGTGCATGCTTTCAAGGAAGGAGTATGTATGGTCCATCCCAGAGAAGTGCATATCTAGACGTAAGCTGGGATCCTTGAGGACAGAAGGGCACACATGGCTATCCATACACACTGTGAAGAGCTATGCTGTGCGTATCTAATCTTAATTCTGGAGCCTTGAGAACAGGAGGGCACACATGGCTATCCACACACACTGTGAAGAGCTATGCTGTGCGTATCTAATCTTAATTCTTTCTGTGAGGCTGAAGCCCACTGATCATATTCCAGACTCCAAAATGTAACAATTGTCAATGTCCTTCACAAAAGCAGAAGCTTATATGAAACCACTGATGGTCATGTCTCGATTTCCTCTCCTCTGGATTAAATAGTTCCAGTTATTTGTCCTTCTTCAGAGACAGAGTCTGACTCTATAATTGAATCCACCAACAGTGAGTTTTCTAAGCCATGACCTACGATGATGTGTGTCTCTTCAAACTGTATCAACTTTGTCCATATAACCACATCCAAATTCAATAGAAAAGAAATAAACCAAAGTGCCAGGGTGCCTGCTTCCCATTTATGAAACATGGTTTAACTTTTAATAGTTTACTGTAGACATTTGGAATTTCATTTTAGGAAGTCAAAATTTATCTTTAATAAATAGTGTGAAATGTGCTATACTTTTTGCACAATAACATACCAGCCCAGTACCTCCTTTCTTGACCTACTTTATATAGTTCTTATAATTAGGCACATGGTAGCAAGAGTTTACAAATACACATACTACATGAGCATATTAAATTGAGTCACTAAATGTCATTCCTATCTATAAACCAAATAAAATAATTCTCAAGAAAATAAAACTAGAATCCCTATGACATAAAAAGTATAAATTAGAGGTTAGTGCGCCAAGCAAAATGAAAGATTTAAGGTGAAAAGAATCTATCATTTTGCATTATAAGATACAGTCTAAATAGCAGTTGGAAGATACAAGGCATGCATTTGATGCATGTAATATTACTAATACACTTTTACCTGAAAGGATTTTTCTGGCTTTAGTTCAATGAAATCCATTATCCTAGGTGGTAATGGAGCCCTGTATGTTCCAGTCTCAGGCATCGATGTCTCCTGAGCTGCCTTCAAACCTTAGCACAGTGAAAGGTCAAGCAGATCCCAGCAAGCATTTATAAGCTACAATTGCCCCCATTTCAGCTACGAGCCACGTCCTTCTGCCAAGCTTTGCTCGCCGTCGTTCATTTCATTGCATGAGCAGGCTAATTCAGAAATGGCTAGCCTGGGGTCCTTGAGGACACTTAGGATTTAAAAACCATCCTACTTCCCTACTTAATCACTTACAGGAGCCATACAAGGACGGAATATTAGAGAAAGCTAGAAAATGGTGGTGGGCACTGAAGGAATGGGCAACAAATATCAACACAATTAAATAAAGCAAATACCGTTCACCTGCCAGCCCAGCTGTGCTGCTTGAGGCTCGCCACACAGATTTGAAAAGGGTAGGTCAGGATTCCAAGAAAACCAGTCTGTTTCAACATTTATTCGAGAAGATGCAATATGCTAAATAACACTCCAAGACACCTCCCTTTCCCATAATTGTAAATTCGGGGTCCTCAACATAGGCCCACAAACCCAATTAAAAATAGCCAGACTATGAATTGGCATCTAGTTCTCTAATACAGAGCAAACGACAGGCATCTATCCTAATTGGCCACAATGAACCTAAGGGCCAATAACAAGAATAAATGTCAAATTAATCCAAATGAAGTCAGTGAATAATAATACAAACCAGAAGCACGGATCCTAAAACATGCAATTACTTCCACGAATGTAAAGGCATAAATAAACCATAAAAACGATCGTAAATCAAGCATGCTATGCATATAAATACATTCCATAAATGCAACCCACCTGCAAAGTAACATGTGCACATATGATGTCTATGAATGTAGATATGTATGTTCACCTATACATAAATATACATCCTGATAAAGGAACTCTGGATCCCAGAAATTGTTTTTCAACAAGAATGTGTTAAAGTGTGAATCAGAATGCCTAATTCTGGGACTGCCTGAGCAAAAAGCAAAATCACCTTATAATTAGGCCAACAAGGTTGAGACACCAAATGTGGTTTTGAGGGAAGGCCCAACCCTGTTTGTGAGACCTGCAAACGAAACGGTTGCTTTCAACTACATCCTCTTCTTGCTAGCTCCTTTCCACCCCTTGAATTTGTTGCTAAGCTTGAGAGGAAAGGAATCTGGTGGTTCGGTTGGTATTCGGAGCCAGTTTGTGATAAAAATCAAAACATCATTTTTTCCCCCAAAACACAAGAGGATGCTCACTTCTCTCCCCAGCAACCTTGCTCTCTCTCCATCTCCTCATCTCTGTCTCCACACCCCCAACCCCCCTCCTAGTCTGAGACGCGAGTCATTGTTTAAGTCTAGGCCACAGATAACTACACAAGTCATTTAATAACCAGTTAGATGAAGAAGGCAGCCCCATTGCCTCCTGCTCACCATGCTGAGACCAGGAGAAGATGCTGGAAGGAGGGAGAGCTGCAAACTGAATCCATTTTCCTTGTGACCGAGTCGGATGCAGCCTCTGAAGCCAACATCAGCAGCGGCTGCTGGGATTTTTTTCCCCTCCCTCTCTAGTTAGCGATGGTGCGATAGGAACCACCCTTTCCAGCTCCACTAGAGTACCAGCTGTAGAGGCGGCAACAGCGGCAGCATCACTTGAGCCTCCTCCCTCTTGGAGGATGGTGTGAGCTCAGAATCAGCCAGGAACTTGCAGCAGACACCTCCTCAGGCTCCTCCTTTCCTCCCCCACCCCCACAGCCCCACCCCTGCTGCGGTAGAGGCAGCCGGCCTGGCAGCTGCTGGTTGCCATGGCAATGGCCAATTGCAAGTGGCAAGCTAAGGGGGAGGGGAGAGGAGCGAATCAAGCTGCTGGGGCAGGAGTAAAACTCAGTCTCTGCCTCTGAAGATGCTCTTGGTCGCTCCTAACGTAAGGTTCAGGTAGTTTGAAAGGCGCCAAGGGTGAAAAGGCACTGGGAAGGATCACCTCAAGTTGAATCCAAGTGGAAATATACCAAACGGTTTCACATTTGTGTGTGTCGTCTATAAATTTTAGCTAAAATAATATTACATTTTCTATTGGAAAAAAATAAATGAGAAGATTATATGGGGTGAGGGAGACTGTTAATCACGCCAAAGTTCTGCGTCCTTGGTAGCATCTTTTGCTCAATGCCACCCAAGGTTGCTAAAACAAAACTAAACTGCTGAGCTTTGCAATAAACCAGGTAACTGCTGCGTGACTTTACGTGTGGACCAGTTTGTTCTCAGGTCATTTGGTTTCACCGTTTTTCCAACTTGTCTTCTGAAAAGGACCTGGCATTAGTACACCCCCCCACCCCCACCCACGCCGTCCAGGAGAAGGAAGTTAGAGCAAAACAAACAGGAAGTACCTTTGGACAACCGAGGCTCTCAGCAGCACTAGACAGTGGACAGTTACAAACCTATCTGGTTTCAGACTCCTGGAGCGAACATTATCAGCAAGCACTTCCTTGCTATTTTCATGGATGCCCTTTAGGAATTCCAAAGCCAGCTGGTAGTCAGGGTGGTAGGTAGGAGAAAAGCAAGGGAATTTGCAGTGTTGTGTTCTGTTTCTAACCATAAATTATAGATGACACTAGAATTTGTCTCAGGCAGCGGTTGTTAAAGATTGATTGAGATAATGCACTAAAAGCCCTTGGCATGTAGTAAGCATACAGTAAGTATTTACTATTATTAGTGAGAGTTGTAGAGAGGTATGCTGCAGACAACCACTTAATCTAAAAGCTTTAAGGGAAGGTTTTTAACAGTTCCAGGTAGGGGAGAAGATATTAAATATATGATACCTGTGGTGGCTGATGATGGTGGTGGTGGTGATGGCCAATGAGTGACTGTCCTAACAGGTTCCAAGCCAGACGGTGGTGGTGCACGCCTTTAATCCCAGCACTCGGGAGGCAGAGGCAGGCGGATCTCTGTGAGTTCGAGACCAGCCTGGTCTACAAGAGCTAGTTCCAGGACAGGCTCCAAAGCCACAGAGAAACCCTGTCTTGAAAAAAAAATTGACAAATTAAAACACTGTAAATCTTGGAGAATGAAGCCGAATTTTTTAAATTGGCGTACGAATAAAATAAATGAGAACACTGTAATTAAATTAGAGTCGTCTAACATTTGAGTTTGTTCTACTATCCATCTTTTTGCCATTCCTGCACAGAACAAAACTAATCTTTATGCTAATTCATGAAGGTTCAAGTGAACTGACCCAGACCGCAGAGATACTAGTAGTCCAGGCTCCATTTCTACTATTTACTAAACCTATGTTTTAAGGCAAGTTTAACTTTCCTGAACCTATGTTCATTTTTTCATTTATATATTGGATATGCTTACAAACCATCATGAGTCATTGTAAGAACTAAGTTGATGTAAAGCATTAGTATGATATCCAATGCATAGTATCTGTTAAATACTGTTTATAGCTATTGCTACTTATTCATAGGCAATAAATTTGAACACATAAGAGGATTTTAGTTTCCTGGATAGGCCTTCTTGCCACAAGCATGCTCTGATAATGCTGACTTATAGGTGACCAGGTGTTCAAGAGAAGGGCACAGCTCATTGTAAGCATTTGATATCTGAGTCCCCTCTGAGGAAAGCCTGTCTCCTGATTCGGGCTGATAGCAGCCCTGAGCTCCTGTGTGAGCCTCAGCAGTCACACACAGCCTGCTGACATTTCCAAACCCCCACACATGAGTGCCATACCACAGGAGGGAATGGTTGTCCACACTTCGCTTCCTTTTGTCTCCTTTGTATTTCATTTTCTTCTGTTCCCTCAGAGGTGGTTTCAAGAGAAAAGAGAGGAAGAAGCTGCTGGCTATGCCAAGACTGTACAAATGGCCAAGTCTGGCCATTTCCAGAGCATTTCACTGTATGTACCAAGACCTTATCCTGACAAGGAAGGCCTGGGGGGCTCTGACATCCTTGGGAAATGTTTGGTGTTTGAAGAACTTTCGGACATAACCACTTTAAAGCACCCTCGTCTTCTCCTCTGCCCCACTGTCCTTCTTGCTATGGCTACACAGCGCAATCACTGTTTGTTAGCAGTTTGCTTTAAACAGTTTTAAATTCCTTCTGATTTGCTTCATCTCTTAAAAAACTAGAGAGGTTGGCCCCGGAGCCAACAAACTTATCAAAAGATACTCAGACTGAAGTGTTATTAGTTCAGACTAGCTGTAGGAACCAAACAACAACAACAAAGCAGAGAAAGTAATGATGCCTTAGAATGAACCCAAAGGCCAATTGTTAATAAAATACCTCAACTAAATGTATAATAATTTTAATTAAGAAAAGAAAAATTAAAGTTTCACTCCTCCCTGTTATTGCTTTAATTTGATAAATTATAACATATATCAATGTGTTATGATTATAACATAGTATGCTATAATAAATTGCAAAATATTTTATGGTTTAATATAGTTACTATAGTATATTCCATAATAGCACATTTAAGGTACCAAGTAATTTTAATAATGTACTTCTGTCTTAGTCTGTGTTTCTATTACTGGGAAGAGATACTATGACCGTGGCAACTCTTAGAAACAAAACATCTAATTGGGCTAACTTACAGTTTAAGAAATTTGGTCCATTATCAGCAGGAAGAGAGACTGAAACTGAGGGGGCCTGGTTTGAACATCTGAAACCTCAAAGCCCACCCTGAGTGACATACATTTCTTCCAGCAAGGCCACACCTACTCCACCACGGCCACACCTTTTAATATTGCCACTCCCTGTAAGTCTGTTGGGGGCCATTTTCATTCAAACCACCAAGCCTGATGAAGTGAGTTTGATCTCCAGGACTACATGGTCAAAGGAAAGAATCAACTCCTATAACTGCAAGTTGTCTTCTGGTCTCCTCATGTGCATCATAACATTGGCATAGCAAGGAAAATACAGACACACAACCACAATTCACATTACACAAAATAAACAGACAAGTGTATAAGCAACAATGTAACCAGAAAACTGGCTCCATGGGTAACAGACTTGCTGAACAAGCATAAGAACTGAGTTCAGATTCCAGCACCTACATAAAAGCTAGATGTGATGGAACTCAACTAGAATTCCAGCATCAGCAGCAGGAGACAGAGATAGCCAGAGCATGGGAATTTGTTAGCTGCCAGCCTAGCTGAAATGGCAACCTCCAGGTCCAACAAGAGATCTTATCTCAAAAAAATAAGATGGTGAGCAAAAGAGGATACCTCAATATCAGCCTCTGACCTTCACACATGCTTGTACAGATGAGCAAGCCCTCATATCCATGTGCACATCCACATATACTACACACAGAGAATGCACACATATGTACACACACAAATCATCCTGAGCCAGAATAATACAATTCAAACACAAATACGTCTTAAAGACACAATAAGAAGATGATGGCAGCAAAATCTTTGACAGAAGGAGATAGGAGGTGGTTCACTGAGTGACGTCCTTGCTGTATGTATGTGAGATCCCTCATTTCATCCCCAGCAACCGTACAAAAGCTGGAAAAAGTGTGTGTGTCCGTAACCCAAGAGCAGGAGTTGTGGGTACAGAGATGGTCAGATTCTAAGACCTTGCTTACCAACCAACCTAGATTTAACAGTTAATTCTGGGGTCAGTAAAAGTACTATCATCAAAAAATAAGACATAAAAACAATCAAGGAAAGACATGGTGAGGGCAAGTTTTGATTGCTCCACAGGTGGTCAAAAAGACAGGTTCTATCCCCACCTTCGTAGAGGGGGACACACACACACATACAAACTCTGACATCAACTTAAGTCATCATCTGTGACATCTTAAGAAATGTATTCATGATAGTGAATGGTGGGTTTCATTTCATTCCATTTCTTCAAGTTCTCTCCCACTCTACTGTTAGCACTGAGATCAGGATAATGCTCACTTGTTTACTGATGTATTGATAAAGCAAGTGTTACTGTTAGCTGCCACTGAGGATTGACACTAAGTCCCAGGGATCTACCCACAAATCATAAGAAGAGCACTCCATGAAGCTTAACATCTAAAGATAATTATATGAGCAAGTTAAAAATGATGCTCAGAGCAGGGAACCCCACGAGTGGATAAAGAAAGGATATAATCTCCTTTGGGAGAGTAGGGGATGTATTATTGGAGGAAATTGTGGGGTGGGATGGGAGCAGGCTGTTTCAGAGACAGAAAAGGGTGTGTGTGTGTGTGTGTGTGTGTGTGTGTGTGTGTGTCTGTGTGTATGTGTACAGATCCTGCAAGATAAAACATCACTTGCTAGTCAGTCTTCATTTAATCTTTAATCATCCTGGTTCCCAACACATGTTTGTGAACCAATTACATTTTGTTGAAAGGTATCTTCTCCTGCAACTCTCGACATACATATAATATTTCTTCTGTCAATTTGTTTCGAGGATAAAGAATTATCAATATTGAAGGATCTGTAAATATGTCAAGATAAAAAGGAAGAAAAGCAATCAAAGGATTAGTCTTTTACAACACAAAAAGAGACCCGAGGCCTTGGTCAATGACAGCTGTCCCATTATAGGTATAAAGTGCATTTAACAATAAAAACCTTTGCTCTCATGTGAGAACAAGAAACAGGATTTCCTTTCATGTTCTGGACAACTGCAGAGGCGTCAGTGGTAGATTATGACACTTGGGTTTTGAACACCAGCAAACTAGGAACTCTGTCTCAGTTGGGGTTTCTATTGCTGTGATAAACGTCCATGACCATGGCAACTTGAAGAGGAGAGGGCTTATTTTTCTTATCATACCTTGCAGTCCATAATCCAGAGAAGTCAAGGAATTCAAGGCAGAAACTGGTGCGGAAACCATGGAGGAATGCATGCTTACTGATCTGTTACTCATGACTTGTCAGTCTTCTTTCTAATACAACCCAAGATCATGGTCCCAACGATGGCATAACCCCTAGTGAGATGCTCCCAGCTACATCAATCATTAATCAAGAAAGCCCATAAGATAGCCACAAGCCAACTAGTGAGAGCATTTCCTCAAAAAGGGTTCTGTCTTCCCATCATCTTGTAGATCACATTATGCCCAAAGACAAATATTGGGAGGAGTGCTTTATCCAGGCCTTATTTCTCAAAGTGTCTTCTGACTTTAATGATATATGTATAGTAGAGAGACAAATAACTAAAAATTGAGGACAATAAGAGAATAGATAAGTACGTTCCCTTCTGAACTGACTAGGATGCTGAACCCTGAGCCAGTTTTAACCTGGTCAAAATGATGGTGTCAATCATGCTGTGTGTGATGGTTTGAAAGAAAATGGTCCCCAAAGGTGGTGGCACTACTATAAGGTATGGCCTTGTTGGAGGAGGTATGGTCCTGTTGACAGAAGTATGTCACTGTGGAGGTAGGCTTTGAGGTCTCATATATACTCGTGCCATACCCAGTGAGACAGACCACATCCTATTGCCAGTGAGTCAATATGTAAGAAATCTCACCTCCTTTTCTAGCACCATGTCTGTTTGCATGCTGCCTTGCTTCCCACCATGATGATAATAGATAAAACCTCTAAACCTGTAACCTTGCCCCCAATTAAGTGTTTTCCTTTATAAGTGTTGTCATGCTCATGGTTACAGCAATAGAAACCCTAACTAAGACACAGAGCTCTGTGAGAAAACTGGAAAGTTAATGATACTCAATACATTGGAGCCCAAGAAATCCTGCCCCCAAAGAATTGCTTTCTCTTCTCTAAAATGGTTTGACATAGAAGGCAAAGTTCTTATATATCCCAAGAGAGCACAAGGAAGAGGCCTAACTGGGTTATTTCTACCTTGAGAGAGATGGCTAAGCATTTCTGCCCATGTCAAGAATATTTGGTAGCTGAGGACAGCTGGTCACCTGGTATGCCAAGGAGATTGTCCTTGCAGGGAAACAGGAGACACAGACGTCTGTGAGGTGCATCTAGAAACAGCTGGGTCTGCATGACAGAGGCAGTAATGTCTTGTGAAGAGGGGAGCAGCTGCTGTACTGATTCTTGGCTTCCTATAACTTCTCTTGAGGACTGTTAAGGAAATACTGGACATGAATATGTAGAAGTCTTGGAAGTCATGGAATAGATTGAGAGTCATGTGGCCAATCCATATGAGTAGACCAGAGATTATTCATTGCAAATCAGGGTTTGGCATAATGTGATTTCAACACAAATACTTATTTTCTTCTATGCATTTATTGCAAACTTTTTTTCTGCCACTGGCAGATTCCTCCTCCTCCTCTTCCTCTTCTTTTTCTGGTATTGAATAACCAGTTGGTGCACTCTTCCCCGAGGAAGACTATTTTTCCCACTCTCAGCATTCCTTGGTTACCTATAGTGTTTTGAATAAAGCTGAGGCTTTATAGGCTTTTCCTCATCAACTTTCGCATTGTTGTAGCCTTGTTCAGTTTCAAATAGCTTTCTTCTTCAGCGGCAGATTTTATAATATTAAGGAGAGGGCTGAATAGTGTTAGGGGTGAGTGGACATTTTATCCCCCTGGAGATTGGTAGACAGGACTGCTGGCTCTATCTCTAATCTTCCTTTGAGAATCAGCTACTGGGTGAAATAACAGTCCATGACTAAAGGTCACCATAACTCTGGCTGATGTTAGCATCTGCTGCTGTCTGATGTGACTGTCCGTGCTAAGTACCCAGGCACAGCTCTGGCCTCTTCCCTGCTTCTACAACATTCACCACATATTTGGGGACTCTACCCACCTGTGTACCTTACTCTCAGTCAAGTCTGTCCCCTTCTTTTGTTTGTGGCATCTCCCATTTATTGTGGCATTCAATCTGCCTGGATAGTCTCTGCTAGGTTGTTTAAGACAGGGTCTCACTATCTAGTTAAGGCTGGCCTGGGACTTTCTATGTAGCCAAATCTGGCCTTGAACCCATCTACCATATTCCTGTCTGTATCTTCTAAGAACTGGGAAATATAAATCGCCATGTCTGGAATTTTTCCATTATACTAATCATTTGTCCCCAAAGACATTATCTCATGGTGATGTCAAGGGATACAAATGCTTTACATCATACAATGTACCAGTTTCATGGAATTTTCTGAAAATGGTCTGCATCTATCTATATAGTGTCTTAGTTAGTTTGTTGTGAAGAGACACCCACCATGACCACGACACAACTCTTATAAAGGAAAACATTTACTGGGGTGGCTTATATTTTCAGAGGTTTAGTCCATTATCACTGTGGTGGGATTTGGTGGTGTGGACGCAGACATGGAGCTGGAGAGGTAGCTGAGAGTACTACATATTGACTCAAAGGAAGTGGTCTGTCTCACTGTACATGGCTTGAGCATAGAAGAGACCTCAAAGCCCACCCCCAGAATGATAAATTTTCTTCAACAAGATCATACTTCTTAATAGTGCCACTCCCTTTGGGGGCCATTTTCTTTCAAACCACCGCATATAGTGAGTGAGATGCAAGAGATGAGAGATTTGTTTTATGTTTCTTCTCTGAATGAGCATTTTCATGTTCCAGAACTGTGCCTACAACACCAGATTTAGAATGAATATTTTATCCCTAGTTGTGACCTCTTTAGCCTAAATTATAATATGTCAAAAGCCTGACCCTTAAAATAAGTTATACAGCAATAGTCTTTATTAATGGCTTAAACAAAAAATAGGCTGAAATTTAATTTTATTTTGGAATTTCTGTCCCTCAAATCAATATAAGTAAGACCCTATGTATAGAATTGTAGGAGCAAATAGTTTGAGATGAGAGAAAAAATGAAGCGCATGCTTAGAAGACTAATACCTTTTGTGACTCTATCTCCTTCTCCTCCTCCTTTTCCTCCTCTCCTTTCCTCTTCTTTCTTTTTCTTCTCTCACACTAGAGAGTGAACTTAGGGCCTCTCATACTGGCCAAAGAAGACCTATGCCATCAGCTGAATCACCAGTCCTCTACTTACTTTTTGAGATTTTTGCTAAGTTTTCCATCTAGTCAACTTGTGATTCTCTTACCTCAGGTCCCTACATAGCTGGACATACAGGTCTACATTTTCTCCTATTTTGTAAGCTTTAGGTAACCTACCTAATTTCTTCGTCTTTGGTCCTCACGTATTCTCCCTTTTGATATTTATGGTTTTTATGTTACCTTCTATAGAGTAAAAATCAACTGAATAGGAATTATCAATTGAAGAATTATGTTGATTGCCTTAACTTCTGGAAAAAGGCACCCCAAAAGTTGATGGAGCCTTCTAGTAGTTGCCCAGATGTAGAAGGGCATGGTAGAAGAAGGACTACTGGCCTTTGACTCACTTGGCCTTCCCTCTTGATGATGACTTGATTTATTCTGTTGCTGCTGCTAATAGAACTTGCTCTCCTGGATGCCAACACTGACCAAGGACCAGCAGTTCTTCAGCAGCCCTCTGTGTTTTCAGTGACAGGTTAGCAACTGACATGTTGTCAATCTCTCCTGTGTGACACAGTCACTGTGGACCTTCTGTGCCTGGTACCTACAAAGAACTGAAAAACTATGGGGTTCTCATCCTCTCAGATGTAAGAAAACTACTGTTATTACTTCAACATAACATGATTTAATAAGATATGTAGTTTATTAAATGCACATATTTATATACCTTATAGATATTAATACATTTATTAAATGTATATATTTATATACCTTATAGATAGTAATACCTAATGCATTATCTTATCTTTTATATACCTTATTAAATTATATACACACTTATTTATAATATTTATACATAATGTATCTTATTAAATCATATAATGGTGTTTTCATACATCTGCTTATACTTCATGCTATAGGTGCTTAAATAGTACTAAATATTCTTTATTTCCCAGGGACACTTTTTTGCTCTAGCTTTCCTGTCCCTTTTTTGACTTGTCTTTGTGGAGGAAATATGAGAAGCAGAGCTTGCAATAGATCCATTTGGGAACAAATACCACGACTGTTTCAACAAAGAATTTAAAATAAAGTTCTTCACAGCTGTTATAAAATTAGGAAAAGGAGAGAATTATGTGGAACACAAAAGGAAGAAGTCAAAAGTCATCTCGAAAAACCAAACCAAAACCAAAACCTGGAATTATGGAAAGAGCTGGAATTGTTAAAATGTAGATTCTCAGAGGAGTGGCTTGGAATTAAATTTAAGCCTCTCAGGTAGGTGAGCTTTGTACCTGTCCATGGTGCCATTGGCTTGAGCCCATGATGAGAACTCTGGGTAGTGGGTATGATTGTCTGTCATGGTAAGGATGAATCTAATTCTGTATCCTGTGGTGTGAACCATCTACTACCATGGAAGAAACTGCTATGACCTGGTGAATAAGATGCTGAGAGATGCTTGAGAGAACCTCGGGACAAAAGCAAAATGACAAGAAATGAGTCACTCTTTCTTATCAGTACACTTTCTTTATCAGTAGGGTAGGCCATCTGCAAAGCAGCAGCAGGGATCATATTGTCTCTATCCTAGTGTTACAAGTCAGAGTAATAATGAAGTTGGAGTCGAGAGATGCTGCTT
Source organism: Dicrostonyx torquatus (assembly GCA_028555095.1). Lineage (NCBI taxonomy): Eukaryota > Metazoa > Chordata > Mammalia > Rodentia > Cricetidae > Dicrostonyx > Dicrostonyx torquatus. The sequence continues at coordinate 1,408,457 of JAQHUG010000065.1, forward strand.
TGAGCGCGCTCTCTCTCTCTCTCTCTCTCTCTCTCTCTCTCTCTCTCTCTCTCTCTCCTCTTTCTTCCCCCTTTACAACTTTACAGAAACCTTTCTGGTGTCTATTCCAGCATGACAACTCAACCTTGCAGAGCAAGCTTCATATTGTTACAAAGGTAAGCAAGACTCTGACCTGTGTGTGCCCAAAATTTCTAGGATCCCATCCCATTCCATCTCATAGAGAATACACTATGTTTTATTCTTACAGTTAAAAGTTCCTACACAATTTTCAGAAAGTTTTTTTTTCAACTCAATAGTTGTGGGATCTACTATATGTAAACAAATATGAGCTTCTTCAAGAAAGGATATTATATACTATTTAATTACTACCTACAGACCTTATTAGATACCAGATGCTTCTTCTGTTACAGGAATGCTACCCCTTCCTAAGAGCACACCCAGATCTCTCAGACGCCGCATAATCAGGCTTCTTGAAGAACATTATCACATTGGCAATAAGAGCTGCACGCATGCTCTTTGTTTAACTTGTGGACTCAGAAGCAAACTTTAACAAGCACAGTTCAGAGGAAAAGATTTAGGAAACCTACAACTGTACATTGTAACCTCAAATGTGTCTCTTTATTTTACCTCAATTTTCCCAAGGTCTGACCTTTTTGGATTTTTAGAAAAAAAAAAAAAAACAGAATCATTGGCTTCATTAATCACTCAGCACTCATATTTAATGATCATGGGATGCAGAGTGTGGGAAATAGGAAAGCTTTCTTTTTAGGTTTTAGAGACAGGGTTTCTCTGTGTAACCTCCTTAGGTGTCCTGGAACTAGCTCTTGTAGACTAAGTTGGCCTCAAACTCACAGCGATCTCCCTGCCTTTGCCTCCAGAGTGGTGGGATTAAAGGCAAGGCATGCACCCGTTTATAAGAAAGCATTTTTATCTCTTGAAATCTTCATTAAGTCTATCACAACTACTTGGAAGGTGCCTTTGTGAGTCAGTCCTAGCATGATAGAGCCTTCTGGGATGAATCCATTACAACTTGGGCATGTCCAAGATTTGTATTGTTTAATTAAAAAAAAATGTTAGATTTATTTTTATTTATGTGTATGTTTGTCTGAAGGTAAGTCACACATTTGGGGTTGTCCACTAAGGTCAGAAGAGGGTGTCTGCTGACCTGAAGCTATAGCTCTAGGCAATTGTGGACTACCCAATGTCAGAATGTCAGGGAAGGGAACTGATGTTGAGTCTCTTAGGAGAAGGTGGGCCTTTTTTTTTTTTTTTTTTTGGTTTTTGGTTTTTTTCAAGACAGGGTTTCTCTGTAACTTTAGAGTCTGTCCTGGAACTAGCTCATGTACACCAGGCTAGCCTCGAACTCACAGAGATCCGCCTGCCTTCCAAGTGCTGGGATTAAAGACATGCGCCACCACCGATGGCTGAAAATGGGTCTTTTAGAAGAGCAGCAAGTCCTCTGTTTGTTTTTTTGAAATAATTTATTTAATATTGTCAGGGGCCGGGAGAACTCTGCGGGAAGGTACCCGGGCCACAGTGCAGGCAGCACCAGCTCCAGCTGCTAGCACCCCTCCCCCCATCCCACGCATCCCTACCACCACCCCCAAGTTCGCGCCCTTTCCTCTGCGGGACCTGCTCCACGGACCACCTGGAGTCTCTGTTCCCGTGCTGAGGTCAAGGAACCAGAGGGATGAGTGAGGGAGAGCCCTGAGGGAAAGTACCCGGGCCGCAGTGCAGGCAGCACCAGCTCTGGCTGCTGGCGCCCCCCTCCATTCCACACATCCCTGCCCCCACACCCAAGTTCGCCCTTTCCTCTGCAGGATCTGCTCCGCAGACCACCTGGAGTCTCTGTTCAGGAGCTGAGGTCAAGGAACCAGAGGGGAGTCTCTGTTCCTGTGTTAAGGAACCAGAGGGTTGATCCACAAGGAGAGGAAGAGATGGGCAGGCGCCAATCCAAGAGTTCCTCTAACAACCTAAGAAGCAACATAAAAACACCAGAAT
>JAQHUG010000065.1:1415162-1430018 GCA_028555095.1 Dicrostonyx torquatus
GGACTGACTGAGAAGCCAATGATAATGGCACTGGGACCTATCTCTTCTGCATGTATTGGCTTTTTGGGAACTTATTCTATATGGATGCACATCTTAGACTGAGTTGGAGGGGGGAGGGCCTTGGGCTTCCATAGGGCATGGTATCCTGCCCCATCCTTAAGGAAGCAGGGGGAGGACAGTGGGGTAGTGTGGGAGCGGGAGGGCCGGGAACAAGGGGAGTAAATGTAATTTTTTCTTTTAACAATTAAAAAAAATTAAATAGTAAAAAAAAATATTGTCAGGGGCCTTTTGCCCTAATATATTACAGGAGGTCAGCAAAGACCTTTGATTTAGAATATTTAACAGAGACAGCTAGGGATATTGATTCTAGGAAGCTACAAAGATACAGAGGTGTTTCTGTTTATACAGGTGTGCTAGCTAGGTAGCTAGCTAGCTAGTTGTTTATTACCCCCAGTTCCTGCTCACTGCCCTAAGTCCGGACCCCCCAACTCCAGCTAAGCTCCCCATTTCGGGGCTATATATACTGGCATGTGTTCCCTAATAAAGGGAGACCTTGATAAGTGAATTTTGCTTGGTCTTCTTCCTTTCTCTTGCTCATGATTTTTCAGGTAGAACCTCTTCAGACCCTGAATAACTGGACCTGCAGGTCGGGTCATAATATTATTTTATGTACATTGGTGTAAGGGTATTAGATTCCTGGAGCTGAAGTGACAGATAGTTGTAAGCTGCCAAGTGCTGGACATTGAACCCTGGTCCTCTGGAAGGGTAACCAGTGCTCTTAACCCCTGGGCCATCTCTCTAGTCACAACAGCAAGCACTCTTAACCCCTGAGTCATCTTCCCAGCCCCTATTGTTAACTCTCAGGGGAACAAATTGTTCTTCAGAGGGGGAGCCTCTCAGAACACCATTATGACAAAGAAGAAAACAAAACAAAAACATCTTTGTCTAACAAATTCTCACTTGTGCTCCAGCTCTCCGGTATGGCATCCATGTCTAACCATTTTGTAAATTAAACAAGGAAATTTAAAGCTTATTTATCTTCTCATTTTCTTTGGGGTGGTTGATATCTATCATCTTAGAGTGACTGCTTAGTTTTTCCAACAAGAACATAAAGAGTATTTTAACAGTCAGAATCACAGGAAGAATTTAGCTGAAGCCTTAAGAAGTGAAGATGAATGTTGTGTGCACTATACTTGTATGCATTATTTCAAATCCCTTTATCCTAGTTCAAGTTATCTACCCACTGTGAACCAGAGCAGAACAAAGGGAAAAGTCGTTCTCATCTTCCCGTGCTTCCCTATCCTCAGATTCATGGAAAAGGACTCACACATGGACTAAAGAATCCCAACAAAGGATGATTTTATGCAGCCTTTGCTTGCCTGTAGAGTTTACACAGAAAGATCTCTGTGGCCAGCCAAAGAAATGATACTACAAAAGACATCTTCATCTCCTTTCTTTGCATCCTCAAATATATGTGATGTTTTCTCTGTTGTCCCCTCTGAGAGCTTCAACAACTTGCTAGTGCCTATGAGTCACAGCCAGGAAGGAAAACACATTTAGTTAAGAGAAATGTGATGCACACACATGCTTCCAGTTTGCTCCTTGGTTTTAAGTCTCAACGCAGATGACATCATCTCTAGGTAGAGCAAAAGGCTCCATTTTGTTTCACGCACTTCCTCTCCTATTTCTGTCTCTGCCTTGTGGCCCAGACATGACATAGATCAGGCTAAGCAAAGAAAGGAAAGCATGATTTTATGAGACTGCTTTGGAACTCCTGAGGACTGCACTGATATTGTCTTTGGAGCCCAAAGCCTATATAAGAACTCAAAACTCATTGGAGAATACATTTGAATCACTCCCTGGAGATTTTTCTAGTGTTTCCCAAATAACAATATTAGACTTAGTTATTCTTCTTTAATTTGGGGAGAGCATGGCACATGCTAGACATAAAAACAAAGCAAAGCACAGACACCTAAAATCCAGCTGGGTATCTATAGTCAGTTGTATCTACTGGATATTTTCTAGTTTGTAGCCTTCACAAGTGATCAACTAGAAACTCAGTTGTACGTAAAGCGAGAGGCTTTTACTACCTCTCAGATAAAGCAAACATACCCTTCTTTAGGTCTGCCTGGCAGCAGAGTGAATCTCAGGAACTAATTTTAGAAAAATATTTGGGCTCTACTGATTTTGTTCTTTTTCTCTAAGAAAATGATCTTTCATGACATGCATCTTCTTAAGCCAGATATTCATAACTCTTTTAATTTATCACAATTTTTAAGCCCTCCCTACCTCCTTCTTCCTTTCTCTGGCCCCTATATTCTAATGTTGTCTTTCCTTGAATCTTCTCATATGTTATAAACTGTATTTCCTTCACATTTCTCAGCGAACTATTCAGATTTGACTCTGTGGGCCAACTTAGGTTTCTAATTCTCTAAGAACTTTTACTTATCTTCTTGGCTGTGCTAAAGAATACAATCTATATCAAATTATAACATTTAAAGCAGTGGTTATTTCACAGACATCTATTATCCCCTTCCCAGAATAGAGGCTGAACTACTCTTAAATATGTTGATGCTTTGTAGGTATTAGATGTGATTATTTATCTTGATTAAATTATAAAATGTTTGTCATGATAGGCGACATCCCCTTTCTTTGCCTCTCACAAAGCCTCTGTACACCACAGGGCAAGTCACCTGCTCAGCATTTAATTTTTTTGATATTTTTGACCTCTCAAAGATGGTGAAGTCATCCAATAAATTCTTTAATAAAATTAACAAGTTAGTGAATAAAATAAAATTCACTAATGCAGACTGTGAAGTGATCATGAGGTTGCCTGAAATCCAGGTGCTTAAACTAAACCAGCACTAATCGTATAGTATTGGGCATAGTCAATAGTAGTAGGTATTGCTCTAGAGGTCCTGCAGCTTCTGTCATGAATGGGAATGGTGATCTTTATAGGGACTTAAAAGGGGGAGCAAGGATGACGTCTTCTTGCCCTTCTGTCTTCTACTGTGTAATGGCAGCAGAACACCGCCTTGAAGGTAGACAAGGGGCACTCAACCACATATCAATCATGTTTCTACTGTAATCTTGGGTTTCTGAAGCTCCAGAGCCATGGAAACAAATTCTGTTGCTTATAAGGAAGTTGCTTAGCTGGTGGTGTTCTGTTGTAGCAGTACAAATGGAAAAGACATTTAGTTCCAAGAAACTGAAAGCAAATTCCAGAAGAGGTAGGAAATAAGAATTCTCCCTGCTTATGTACTTCTCAGGTTGTGGATCTCACACAAGTGAACTAAGCTTAAGCTTTTGAATGATGGGATGATCTTTCTGCATACTGTGAATAAAACTGTTTTGGCCAATAGCTAGGCAGTATAAGATTAGGTAGGTACAATCAAACTGAAGATGGAGATGAAGGACAGAAGTGAAAAGATGCAATCCAGCTTCCCAAGGAGGAAGATGCCAGAGAACAGGTAAAAGTAAGCCGTGTGCCATGTAGCAATGCATAAATGAATAGAAATGGGTTAATTTAAATGTAATAGCTAGCTAGTAATAATCCTGAGTCATCAGTCAAACATTTATAGTTAATATAAACCTCTGAGTGATTATTTGGAAACAGCTGCAGGATGGGGCAGGACAGAGAAAAGCCTCCAGTTACAGACTATGATATATCTTAACACTCATGGTCCAGGAATAACTGTCATGTCATTGTTGATTAATTTTATAATGTAATTATTCTTCAAGAAAGTACAGTTCAAATGTTCTGCATGACTTATTCTTATGTAAGAAAATCTTAAAAATAGATTTACTCTGCTTTTCTTATCCACTCACAAATCTCACTGCATTGACACTAATATAATTTCCTGTTAGTCCACATTGCAAGAGAAATGTCCTAAGTATGCAAACATTAGAAACATGTTTTTTAAATAGGAAAGAGAGTTCCCTGCAATTAAGAATCTCAGAAGGAAATTCTCAATGACTTAACACTGACACTAAGGCAAGTAGACAAGGTGGGAGCAAGTGAAAGCTAAGGACAGGCTTGCTGCAGGATGCTAATTATACAATGTCACACAGGAAATGTTCTGCACAAGCCCTACTACTATTATTTTTCTAAAAGAGATACCATGTCAGACTGCCTTTTATATATTTATTCTTCCACCCACAGACTAGTGCCACACTCCCCTTCATCAGAGAAGCATATTTATGCAGTGGGTGATGGTTAATACAGAAACTTACAATTGGTAAAAGTTCAGAGAGTAAGTGACTGTTGAAGGCTCAGTCCTAATTGGGACATCTTTAATACATTCCACATCCAGAAAAACTCAGGGAGCATTGTTCAATGTGGGGAGGGAAGATTGCAAGAGTGGGTGGTTGAAGATGATGGCTATAAAATAAGACCTTCTGGATATGACAGAGCCATTGTGCTCCTGAACTCACAGCAGCTGTGCTGGTTGACACAAGCCCTGTACAAGAGCAAGCCAGTTGGCACTCCAGCATAGACAGGAAAGGTACTCACTAGGACACATACCTAACTGAGGAACTATTGGCAGCTTATGGTGCCTTTGAAGATACTGAGTTGGCTTTCTTCAGAACTGTGGCCCATGATAGGTTTCCTGTTTTCTAGAGAGTGATACCCTATACCTATGTGCCTATAGGTATCATTAATTGTACTCAATGAGTTATCAAATAAGAGGGGCAAGCATAGAAAGAAGGAGAAAATGACATGAAATCAGGAAGGAAGGGTCCTGGGAGGAGCTGAAGGGAGAAAGTAGAGGGTGGTAGTGGATATGATCTACATATATTTTATTCATGTATGAAATTACCAATGGATAAATAAAAATTAAATTTTATGCAAATCTTTTCAAATAAAACTTTATTGGAGTCCACATATCATGTGAGTTGTCATCTCAAAGTGGTGTAGGAGGTCCTTCTGTTTGTGTGTTGCTTTCATTGGTTAATGAATAAAGAAACTGCCCTGGCCTGCTGATAGGGCAGAACTTAGGTAGGCGGAGAAGACAGAACTGAATTCTGGGAGGAAGAAAGCAGAGACAGATACACCATAGATCCACCAGAGACAGACACTGGAAATTTAACCTGGTAAGCCACTACCATGTGTCAATACACAGATTAATAGAAATGGGTTAAATTAAGATGTAAGAATTAACCAATAAGAAGCTAGAGCTAATGGGCCAAGCAGTGATTTAATTAATACAGTTTCTGTGTGGTTATTTTGGGTGCAACTAGAATGAACAAACGGTTCCTTGTAACATCAGAGACCTGGTAATTAGTATTAGTAATGAAAAATAATTCTGCATATGCTTCACTGTACTTAGATATCCCTAGTTTAAGTATTGAAAGTTATCAATATTATATTTACTTTACAATTGAATAAATGTCACCCTTTTCAAAACTAGGAGTTTGAATTCATTTGTGAGCTAATATTAGTAGGAAAATTAACAAGGTACTTTGTGTTTATATTTTCATATATTATAATTATATACATTATATTATTATAACCTAAATGTATTATATATAATATACTGCATATCATATATAATATAACTCAGATATATTATTTTATATTATTGTAATGTAAACAAGTCTCTTGTTTTAATAAACTGTCTTCCTCATTTTCTACACATAGAGACATATTAACTTGCAATGAAAAACTTTTCAGGCTGAGGTTTGATCTAATGAAAACTCTGGTTGATCAATTGCCCTTTTCTAATGATTATGGGTAAATAAACATACAACTCTGTTTTAGAAGTGACTCCAGTCCAATATTTCAAATTGCTATATACGTAAAGGATACTGATCACCCTCACATCTAACCCTCTTTCCCTATTTACTCCCTATCCTTACAAATCTCTTTCTCATATTCTTGTCTATTAGCTTCATTTTTTGATAACCAGCTGAGTTTAACCAGTGCTGTCTGTGTGGTCATCAGTTCAGAGATTTCCTTTGGAGCCTTCTGGGTTCATCAGTTGGTACATGACTGACGACAATGATTTCTTATCTCCAAGACTCTATTGATAGTCAATAGTCCAGGAGTAACAGGCAAGGTTCCATAAGTTTTTCCTTATAAAAAAAGTTTTCTTTAGCCCCATTATAGGTAACTGTAGTTGTCAATTCCTAATTGTAGATATTATATTTAATTTATAGGAAGGCATTTAATAATGCTTCACCCTATTTTGTGGCTCTTACATCCTGCCTTCTCTTTCACAAATTTTTTCATGCCTTAGAGGGTGTGCTATAAATGTCTTGTTTGATGCTTGGCCTCAACCATCACTCATCCTCAGCATCTTGAGGAGCATTGTATCTATCTATCTATCTATAGTCACCACGATTCACTATGCAAAGAAGCGTCTCTGATTAAAACCATGAATAGTTTTATCCATGAATATAAACATATGTATTTATAGTGCAGTCTGAACCTATATCACTTAGTCAAAACAATAGTAATTAAGTTGTTTCCTTGAGCCTAGGACCTTCTTAGGCATGGGCTATTAACTGGGCTTGCAATACTATGAATGGACTACCTTCTGGAAAGCAAGACTCAAATCCAATCCAAACAGTCTCTTACCTCCATAATAGTCAAGAAACTATTGCATAGGTGGACACAACTTTGATGGCTTGTTGGTTCTGTGGTTTACAGGCGTTATTGCTGGGTAAGAACTTTGATGTCTTTCCTCCATCTGGAGGCAGAATGATACCTTCTTCTACACTGAAATCTAGCCAATGGAGTAGAATTTTGCAGCTCAGGCCCAGCATTCATTCTCTATATCTCATCCTATCATTCACTTCAGAGAAAGACTTTTATGAGAGTAGATTTCATCTCTGCATATAAATATTGATATTTCGAAGGAAGTTGGAGCATGCCAATTTAGAAATAACAGTAGCATGCATGCTGTCTTCATCGGTAGAGCCTGAGCCTCTGGTTCTGGTAGGCAATGAAGAAAACTGGTTAAAACTTGTACTGTTTAGGTGCTCTGGGTCCTCCCTGACCAATTCCTATGGAACTGTCTGACAACTGGGCCAGTACAATTTTCTTGAAGCATTAATAAAAAATTATCTATGTGTAGCAAGCGGGACATAGCTACTAAAATTTCATTGATCTGGAGGGAGCGATGTAAATACAACTGTTCTCCTTCTCTACTTGAACAAGAGATATTTGCACCTAATGAAAGAGAGAAAACAGGAGGAAAATAGGTAAAGACAGGGTTTAGAAACTGAGTCAAATGAGTTCCTAGGCTAACCTGAAAGCTGGTATGTGATCTAAGCCCAAGGAATCATAGTACTTGATTTGTGCATTTTCTGTGACTTTCTTCATAAGTATATATTTAGGCTAGTTTTATCCTAGTGCCCTTACATCTGTCTTTTTTGGTTTCTCACGTATAAAGTTATCTCTCCCTTCAGGGTGAAGAATTGATCCTAGAAAACTTTGCCTCTCTAAAGGTAGCTATATTAGAACATGCCTAACTGGCTTTTGTTCTGTAATGGAATAATAGGGAATAAATTTAAATATATACCCTTCTATATATCTCATTTTAGTAAAGAATTCAGGCATCTAAGGGTTTGATGATTTCCAAAAGGTAGAAATAAAAAGTTGAGGATAACAGATATTTCTATATAGTGCTTAACCCTCTGTCCTTCATTTGTGGGAAGGAAAAACAAGTGATCCATGAGCTTCCATTCATTTGAAAGGCTGAGTAGAAAGTTACATGGAAACTTGATTGGTTTGTGTCAAGGTGTTTTGGAGCATCACAAAGAGCTCCAAGGTGCTCTCTGGGGACTTTTGAGTTCCAAGAGAAGCTCCATTGGAACAATAAAGGGCTTTCAGGATTACACTAGTTATGTGCTTTGCTAAGTCAGTTCACCACAAAGGTGAGTTCAAAATTGCCTGCCATGCTTTAGATATGAAATGACACTCTAAAATTCACATGTAGAAGATTTGATTCCAAATGCAAGATTCAGAAGTAGGGCTTTTGGAAAGTAATTGAACCATTAGGTTACTGGAATAGTCAATGGAAAAGCTCTACTGATAAGTTCATAACTGAGTGAACTATTGTGAGGTGGTAGGTACTGAAGAAGGTAGGGCTTGAATGGAGGAAGTAGGTTTCTGGGAGAATACTTTTTTATTTTATTACTTAAAAAATACCAATCCAAATTCCCACTCCCTCCCTTCCTCCCACTCCCTCCCCAAACCCTCCCACCCCTCCACCCTCAGTCCTAAGAGAGGACAAGGCAGCCTGCCCTGTGGCAAGTCCAAGGACCTCCCTTCTACATTTAGGTTGAGCAAGTTATACATACAAAGAAAATAGGATCCCCAAAAGCCAGTATATGCAGTAGAGACAAATCCAAGTGACACTGTCAGTGGCCCCTCAGTCTGCCCTGTCAACCACATTCAGGAGGACTAGTTTGATCCCATGCTCAAGAGAATGGGATAGTCAAGATGGAGGAAGGACAGATAGAAGAGCAAGGAAAGAGATATCTTGATTGAGGGAGCCATCATGGGGTTAGCAAGAAACCTAGCCATAGAAAAATTCTCAGGAATCCACAAAGATGACCCCAGCTAAGACCCTAAGCCAAAGAGGAGAGGGTGCCTGAACTGGCCTTGACCTGCAGTCAGACTGATGATTATCTTTAATATCACCATAGAACTTTTGTCCAACAACAGATGGAAACAAAGGCAAAGAACCACATTGGAGCACTGGACTGAGCTCCCAAAGTCCAGTTGAAGAGTGAAAGGAGTGAGAACATGAGCAGGGAGGATACTTTTGAAAGAATATACTTTTCTTCCAATCTCTTCTTTTCTCTTTCTTTTTTTTTTTTTTGGTTTTTCAAGACAGGGTTTCTCTGTAGCTTTGGAGCCTGTCCTGGGACTAGCTCTTGTAGACCAGGCTGGTCTTGAACTCACAAAGATCCACCTGCCTCTGCCTCCCAAGTGCTGGGATTAAAGGCATGCGCCACCACCGCCCAGCTTTCTTTTCTCTTTCTCACAGGTATGGGAAGTCCTTCTGTCTATGTGTTGCTTTTACCAGCTAATGAATAAAGCTGTTTCACAGTGGCTTAGCAGAATATATAAAGGCAGGAATTCCAGGCAGATAGAGGAGGAAAGAATACAGAGTTAAAGAGAAGCCATGTAGCTGTTGCAGGAAAGAGACATGGGACAGAACCTTACCTGGTAAGCCACAACCACGTGGCAATACACAGAATAATAGAAATGGATTAATTTAAGACATAAGAGCTAGCTAGCAATACACTTAAGTGATTGGTCAAGCAGTGTTTAAATTAATATAGTTTGCATGTGCTTATTTAGGGTCTGGGCAGCTGGGAATGAACAAGTAGCCTCTGTCTACATCTCTCTATAGTACCTGGTTACTATGAGATAAACAGCCTCCTTATCACAAATCCCTGCTGCTTGACTTTCTGCCTCACCTCTGCAATGAAGCCAGCCAACCTTGGACTCAAATTCCTGAAAATGTGAGTTCAAACTTTTCTCCTGTCTGTTTCTCTCAGGTAGTTTGTCACATTGATAAAAAGTGACAAATCACCCTCAGAATGGACCTTGCCATGGTGAAAATTATCCCTTAGCCTTATTTGTCACCTGAGATCGATTCCTAGTCTCTCCAGAAATCAAGTGCTGACTGGATGTTAAGAAGGCCTCATTCTGTCCCAGCCCCTGTCCCTACTGCCTTAGAGATGTTCAAAGGGAGCCCTTATCCCTCTTTCTCTATTTATACCACATATTGGTGGTATAAATCTCTCAAGAATATCCCTGAAAATACATTACATTTTTGCCTACCTCCTCCATTCTGGAAGTTTCTTGTTTGTTTGTTTCCTAACTTGAACTTGTACGGTCTCAGTTGTGCTATTACAATCACTGTGAATTCATATATTCAGTGGTTCTGTTGCACCTGATAAACAGTATTTCCTTGAAGTTATTCATCACTTGCGACTTTTACAATCTTTCTACTCCTTCTTCCATGAAGATTGCTGAACCTTGTCAGGGAAGTATGTGACATGCTCACACCATTTAGAAATAAGCACTCTAGAGTTTCTTACCATTAACAGAGACCCCAACTGAGAATAAGACACTCTAGAGTGCTTATTGCTTATTAACCAGTTGGGGTCTCTGTTAATGGTATCTACTGCAAGGAGAAGCTTTCCCGATGAGGGTTGAGAAATGTACTTATTTGTAGATATAACAACACGTCTCCAGGAGTTGTTTTGATACTATGCCCTTAATATTGGATTCGCTACTAGGGCCTACACATGTAATGATAGTTTTCAGTCCCATTAGTAGTGTCAGTTATGGTTCCATCTCATGAAGTGGGCTATGGATCCAACCAGAGAGTAGTTGGCTACTGCCATAACCTTGGTGGCACTGCTGCACCAGTGGAACATCTTATCATATCAACTGTTAAGGGCAATTCTAACATTGACACAAATTAGAATTTAGCATCTGGGTGATATAAAAGATAAATCATGAGATTAAGTAATGTCATACTTTCTTTTTATGAACATAATCTGAAATATTAAAAAAATTACTTAGGTGTGACTGGTGAGAGGAGATCAAGCACATATAATGGTGTCTCAGTACTTTTGTTAGTTTTTACTGATATGTAGGGTATTTTTTATGTTGGCTAGATGTCATCTATACTGATAATGAGCAAAGCTACAAAACAAATGGGAATGCTCTGATTCTATGTAGATAATTTCATTCCATTAAACTACTTACTCCAATATAAAAAGAATTTTTTTATAAAAGGTAAAACTTCTGATATTTTATGCCTGAGAGGAAAGTCTATATTATATTATAAAACCATACATTGATAAGTACATCTTTCCTAGTCAGAGAAGCAAAATAGCCATGTTAGTTTTTAGAGGTACACTTGGCAGGGACATGCTTCATTCTCATGCAGTAGAATCATAGCCAAATGTGGTAAGGGTAGCCAGAATGGTGGATACATGAGAAGTGGTTCATAATCACAGTAGACACATGCTTCATTCTCTTGCAGTAGAACCATAGTAGATGTAGTAAGGGTAGAGAGAATGGTGGAAATATGAGAAGTGATTCATCAATCCCAGGAGAACAATGTTAATCTTCCCTTTGAAGATAACAAGCTCTGATGCTTCGCTGAGCTTCCTCATGCCTAGGAGTTTTAAAGTGACTCTTAAGAAACTCTGTTTACACTGATATTTTATGCTGGAAGTAGAATGTACCAAAAGGCACCAGTCCCAGTCCTTCATATTATCCTCCTTTGATTGCTTTGTCCTCACCTTCTGGCCTTGGTAGTAGTCCTTTCTTCCAGTTCAAAATTCTTCCTTTTGTAATATATAAGTAGTCTCAGCCAAAGGTGCTCAGGGTATGTTGACTGCGGTTATCAATAGTTGTCCTAGAGCAGAGTGGAGGGGCTGAATATCTGGGTCACACTCGGAAAGATTAAGTTTGCGTGATCTCTGTCCTATGCAGAATCTGTATCATTTATGTCACATATACCATAAGACTCACAAGACTCCAGGTTAGCAGTGTGTGGGCATCTGGAATTTCTGCATGGTGGGATGGCGTAATCTGTGTTTTTTTCCTTTCCTAGGCTTTTCATCTCCTGTACTGTCTCACAGACCCACCCTGTCTTTTAATTTTCATCCTTTCTATCTTTACTTAAAAGAATTCTGGGTCAGCAGAGGGAATAATGGCTTTTGACTGTTTTGGGGTCCATCACCACAAGAGCTTCATCTTCTGTTGGAACCTTGACTCTTTATCGTTAGCATGAACAAGCTTTTGCTTAGTCATGTTCTGTCAGGAATCTATCCCAGTATAATTTCCAGTTAAGGAAGTGACACTTGAATTTCAGTTCCAAAGGGTTTGAAACATAAGGCATATTTCTCTCTCTCTCTCCCCCTCCCTCCTTCCCTCCCTCCCTCCCTCCACCCCCCAACATGAAATCAGAGAATCAGAGTGGTGCTATCTGGCAAGAGAAAGGATACAACAGAAGAAAAATGAAGAAGGGCCAGTACTCGCAGGTGAATATGAGCAAAGCACAAGATATGAAGATGTCATAATATAACCTTTAGTTTCACGCTAACTTTTAAAATGATGAAAAACCATATAAAGAAATAGAGACAGAGATAGAAATGGCAAAAAGAAAGGGAGGCTAGAGAATGAGGTATAAAACATATACAAACTTCTAAACATGTATAGTAGTCAGAAAAGTTCACCTGTCCCATTGAATTTATATTTTCTTACATTATTCAACATTTCACAGAAACAAATACTTGTAATTGTGTTTTACAGTTTACATAATTGCTTCTAATCTTTCATCAACCTTATTCTTTTATTCAGTTTTTAGGAAGACCTGCTCTAAAAATAATTTAAGTTGCCTAGGATCACATAATTGCTTCTTCACTATGCCCCATTCTCCCTGGATGAGGCAGATAGTCTAATTTCCCAAATAATTCAAGTGTTAGATAGATACTTACCAGGAAGAGGTCCTAGCTTTGGAAAATTGTTTTATTATATATTTTGCAAAACTTACATTCATATTTACATTGGTTGTTGTCAAACCCAGAAATTAAATAACATTCTTGATTCTTTAAGCAAAAGGGATTTGGTACAGAGAGTCAGTTATAATGAGTTCAGAAAATGAGAACAAAAGAGAAGAGGCAGGGGATCAAAATCAGAAGCTCCTATTGAATTTGGACTGAAGCCTAGCTGCTCTTGGCAGCTGTCTGATGGAGGTGCTGAGACTGCATCCTTGCATTTGGACAGGGATACAGGAGCCTGTGCTGCTGCTGCTGCTGCTGCTGCTGCTGATGATGATGATAATGATGATGATGAAAATGATGACTTTTTAACTGGGTATGCTGTACTCCAACTGGGCAGTACACTCCTATGGGAGGTTACACTCCTATGGGTGCAGGCTGCTGTCGTTTCTTGGTGTACCACAGACAACAGAAACTAAACACATTTCTTCTTCCTCCTTTCATTCTATGTCATTTTATTCTTGACTGTCAAGGGAACCTGGAAAATATAGTATGTAAGTCCCTATTCCTGCCAGTTTCACAGAAGGAAAAAATTACCAACCAACCAACCAAGCAAAAACCACAACCACACTAAAGAATGAGTTTAGGGCTGACAGCGATTAGACAGATAATCAGCAGAGCTCACTCTTTGGTCCTACAGTGCTCAGTCATTCCTTTTCTATCTATTCTTATTTAAACTTCATTCAATAACACAAACAATGATGTCATGCTTTTATGTAATAAGTTGAACAAGTTTGCATATGAACCAAAATTATCTCATTGTCAATATTCTATAGTTTAAATAATAAATTGTGAAACTGCCTACTGCCCCATTTCTGGTATAATGTAGAATAGAAAAAGAAAGAGAATAAATAATAAATAATTGATTAGCATATACAAATGAAACAGAAAAGGCAAGATAAATCATGTGCAAAAGCCACTATCTTCATTTCTATGATGATTATTAATAGATCATGAGACTATAGTGATACTCATTTTTCCTTCTTCTGCTACTCATGTCCTCCTTCCCAAGCAACCTGCAAAGCAACTTCAGACATCATGAAGTCTGGAAATCAAGTGAGAAATCTCCAGTTCAGTCTCAATTTCTCCATGTTCTGTGCAGCAGTTTTCAGTAGTAGGGCCTTACTGTCTAGTTTTGATGGGAAACCAACAACAGTGACAATGGTCTTTATTGTTTGGGGGCGGGGATAAAAGGCCTCTATAGGCAGTAAGACCTAAGTAGGTAGCCTACTCCTGGCAATGTGATTTTTCTTTAATAAGTTTATGACTTGATCTTTAAGATTATTTTTTTCCACTACTGTGGTGTAGTTTCTTTCAAACTCTGTTGTTTAAACTCTCACAGGTATGGGTTGCTGGAAGATTGTTCTCATTCCCTTAATTTTATATTTCCTGTGACTTTCCAAAAAGCTTCCCAGCTGTGCTTGACCCTTGCACTATGGACAGATGAATTTTCCATCCTCACCCCTTTAGGCATGCGCTCATGTTTTTCAGTTACTAGTCTAAATCTGGGAAGTCTGAGGTTAGTGTTGTGAAGTCTTTTTGCAAAGGTGGACAAGATCTCTGAAGGTCCATCAGCCACCATTCTAGTCTGGTGCTGGTTGATCTCAGGAGGCACTAGCTAAGGAGATGCTAAATAAAAGTGCTAGCAATGTTCAACACGAATGGAAGATCCCATTTTTTTTGTATTGACTGCACAAGAGATCAGTGTTAGGGTACTACTGCAGGTATGGGAGACTCAAATAAGCTTTGAAACCACTCGTGATCCTCCATTAACTTACTTTGACTCCAGAGATAGCCCTAATTCTCTCCTCCTGGTCAGCAAAATTTTCTTCAAATAGTTATCTTTACTCCATTCTTCCTTTCCTGTTCATTCTTCAGTTCAGCCCATGGTATTTTTCGAGTTTGATTATGTTTCTTTGAAATTGTTCTTGACTTTGCCATTGGTGACGTCTCTGTGAAAATGTCACCAGGCCTTCCACCACGCCATTACTAAACTTCTCAGGAGCATTGGGCCCCATTCTTTTTAAAGCCTGATGTTGTCTTTCATGATTTTGTATGTCTGTTATTTTTTATGCATTTACCAGGTCACTCTCTCTCTATTTTTTTAATCTCATCTCAATGTGATCAAGCCTTTTTATTTATTGACACTCAGTAGTTATATTTATCCATGACTTTAAATGCCACCAATATGCTAAAGAGTTGGAAAATCACTTCTCTGTGTATTCTACCCTGCATTCAGACAGATAGCCATTATCTTCTCAGCATCTCCATAGTGTATTTCTTCTCTCTGATTCATCCATCTGATTTTGCTCA
>JAQHUG010000065.1:1436059-1447943 GCA_028555095.1 Dicrostonyx torquatus
AGAACAAGAAAGACTAAATCTTAAGGGATGAGAAAAGACAGAATACAGGCAATAGACACATGTTATGAAACATGATTTAAAGCTAATTACTCTTTCTAGTTCTAATTCTGGCATGAATTGTTCAGGTTTGGCAGTGAATAAGTACATCAAAAAATATTCAATATTCAACAGTGAAAGTGAAAAATCCAGTGTGAAGCTCCTCAGCTTCAGAATGCCTATTCAAGCTATAGAAGCTCACTGAGATGTATAAACGTTGACTCTGGTTTATTTTGGTGTATGGTGTTTATAAAAATATAAACATCTAGAGAGCTTGCCTTCAGAGGCTATTAAAATTTTTAATGCAATTTTTCTGGCTCTGTGTAGCAGAGTGAGGCAGCGTTTTAGCCCTGACTGTATATCTTTTAGAGTCCCTAAAATACCAACAATTTAAATCAATAGACAATTCTATTTAAATTAAATTCTAAATTTAAATTGTTTAAATTTAAATGAATTGACCACCGGACACCCTGGACAGCTTCAGAGACATAATCATCACTATTGCTTCTTGAGTGAGCCCTTTACTTCTCAAGAGGTGATCATTCTTGTTTGAAGACAGACTTAGTTTTCAATATAAGATAATGGCTCCCGAACAGGGCATGGGGTGAGTTTCAATCATAGATGTTGATGAGGCTTACAGTTCCTGAAATCTAAGATAAGCAAAGATCTGTACAGCAACTAAGGACCTTCAGGTGCCTTTCCAGGACTCAGCCATTGGATGTTGTACAAAGTTGATCAACAAACACACAGATCTAATGAGCTGATGGTTGGGTCCACATATGAAAGAATATTTGGCATTTGGCTTTCTAGCATTAAATGAATTTTTAGATTTGTGTGTTATCTTGAAGTGCTTGTAGAAGTCAAGGAACAAGAAAGGGTCCATTGGAAGGGGAAGGGGAAAACAAGGATCTTAAGGAAGGAGATATCATAGAACACAGGTGTCATGAAAAAAGAAATAGGACTAAAGGGGGATAGGCAAATGGGCAGAAGAATGAGAAGGTAATGAAGAGAAATAACTTAGAGAAGGATTAAGCAATGCTGAAGAAGTTTGAAAAGCCATAGGGAAACCCACTGTTTCACAAACTTCATATATTGTTTAAATTGAATTACCATATATGGGGAATCATGTTTCTCCTAAGCCAGAACTGACTAAATTAAAAAGTTGGTAGTTACTGGTATCCAAGAGACCTTCCAAATAATGCAGGATTTTTGCCATTGATCTTAGTTGCCCATCACAACTCAGTGGTAAGATTATATTAAGGAAAATATCAAATATATTAGTCACATAGAAATCCAGCTAGAACTGACCTAGAAATTTCCTTCAAACTAGCTATTCTTCAGAGGATCAGAAAGTGCTATACAAGTACTTGGGGGAGAAAAGGTAACATCTTACTCAGTTATGAATACTGGGAATTAAAAAAGTGATTGTTCTGGCAAGATATGACAGGAGGCAATAGTGGCATGCATGGTGCTGGGATAACCAGACACTTTCTACTGAAGCTGAAGCCTGTTCCACAGGAGGAAACTAATTCATTTCACTTTTAAATCTTGCCAAAAATCCCCACTCAAGAAACTATAGGTCCTAGGGTAAACCTACTAGTATTATTTTGTTCAATGGACATAGTATCAACGTGATTTCCCAAAACACATATTAGTACAGTTCTCAGTCCTTATCAAAGAAGCCTATTTGTGCAATGAGTATAGAGACTCCCAACTGAGGCGGTTTCAGAACAAGTTTGTGTGCAGTGCTCTGCTACAAATGGGACATGAATATGGCATCTCCTTCCAGGCTCAAAAAACATGAAAGGATGGGTTATAGGTTTATCTTTATTTATTCTTGGAGAATTTCATACTGCTGTATTTTTTACTACATTCTTCCCTATGCTCTAACTCCTCCCAGATCATTCCCCACTCCCACCACCCAACTTCACGTTTTTAATTTCTATTAGAAAAAAGGACTAAAGCATAAATCTAAAGAAAACAGCCAGTATAAAACATCGAGATCTATATGCGTGGGCAACTGCTCCTTAGCATGGGGCCTTCCCTAGAAGGAGGTTGATATACCCAGTATCACTTCTTTGAAGAAAATGGATTTTCCTTCTTCCAGTAGAGGGTGAAAATATCTTAACAGCCTGAGGTAAGTAAGGACTTAGGGAAACTGTTTTCTGGACATGACAGAGTCATACTTGGGAACACAAAGCACCTATGATTGCCCACACAAATCAAGCCAATTGACATTCCATCATAAATATTGAAGGACCACAGAAGTGCCCACTCCTAAATAACGGGTTATTGGCAGCTGACAGTTTCTAGGGGAGGCAGAGTCAATTTTATTAGGGATGTGGTCTTTAAGCAGGTTGACAGTCCCAGTGGGTGGTGCCACATTTATAAGCATATGAGCAGCACTAATGGGACTCAGTGAGTTATTAAAACAAAAAGACACAAAGTTGGAAGGGGACACTTAGATTAGGGAACTCAGAAGGAGTTAGAAGGGAGGAGCTGTGGATGCATGAATATGATCAAAAGACTTCGTATACACACAACGTTCTCAGAAAATTAATAAATGTTATATTTTAAAACATAGATATTAACACATCTCTATTATACTTAATTTTTTTATTACCTAACAAACTTAATAAGTTTTGCTGACCTTCCTCTCACATTCATTAGCTGTTAATAGCTTCTCAGAGAGGGATAAGACCTCATGAGCTCCTTCCTTATTCATAATTGAATGTTGACGGATGTAACTTTGTACAAGTCTTGTGTAGGTAACTACAGATAGCATTTCACACAAATCCTCTTTCTCTGGCTCTTATATTATTTCTACTTCTTCTTCATCAATGTTCCCTGAACTCTGGAGGAGATGATATGGGCGTCTTGTTTAGGGCTGAGCTGGTCAATATTCTTAACCCTTGAAATGGTTGAAAAGATCCAGTTATAAGGGGTTTTTCCTTTCACCCAATTTTCTTTATTTTAAATGTTCTTCATAGGTTGAAGCTTTATATTCATATCAAAGTTCATAGTCCTGAATCAACCCTTTTGAAGTGTAACCACCAGACCTGGACATAGATCCACATGCCTTCTGATGGGCCCAGGAGGCAGAGCCATCAATAACATATGATTTGAGTTTAATTTTCATTATATATATTTAAAAACACACAAATCAATTTTTTCCCTTGTGAACTTGCAGACTGGCCTAACTAGACATAGCAGCGAAAAACATTCAGTGATTAACTTCATTTTCCCATAGCAGACTTCTTTAATGTTTGGTGTCCTTCAAATGTCCTCTAGCATCACAGAGAGGATGCTGGAAGCCATCTTGCATCCATAACTTGAGTTAGCGAGGTATTTAGTGAGAGCTGTCAGGCTGCTTCAGCTGAGTCAGTTGCTAGAGTACAGCACCCTCTAGTGGTTAGAGTTCAGTTTCGAGGCAGCTACAAGTCGACTTCCCTAGAGTAGAGAACTTCACCTTGGGTATTTCCAGCTCAGTGGCTGACCCTTTGCCCAGTGTACTACAGGTCCTGACATAGCTCCGCTGTGTTTGCTTTCTACTACCTCTTTATCTTAGACTCATTCTTTAGAAACTCAGAATCTCAAACTGCTTTTCCTTTTATTTTTGTTAAGTAGTTGTAGATATTGTCCCCCTTGGGAACACTTGTTTCTATTTTATTTAATATTATCGAATATAGACACAGACGATACTAAAATAAGATGGTATTATCTAGAATTCCTACTGAAGAAAGTCAAGGCATAATTCACGGGAGGTGACTGTGGTTCAGGACAGGAGCACTGACCTTAAGGTCAGCCCCGATTTGAAAGAGCAGCCCTGCAGCCTGTTTGCTGTGGTGTTAAGTCAGGTGACTTTACTTTTTCCTAAGTTTCCTTGCAGGACAAGAGTAACCCTGCAGAGTTATAGTGACTCACAAAGAAGCAACGTGAGCTACACGAAACGCTCACAGCCGTTTCCTTGGGTAGACAGCCCTCGTTCTCCGTATCAAATACTTCCTGGGCATGGCATGGGATACTTTCTTCATTCTGTCTCAAACTCTATTCATTGCGCTTGTTTGTGCTCAGCTGTGTATTGCCACTATCTGTAACATCTGGTTTTACAGGCACAAATAACTAACTGGTGAAGCTTAATCTTGTCTGGGTCTTTCCCAGGTTCCCTGTCCTCAAGATATTCACCCATGCCTTTGAGCAGAAAGCTTCAGAAAGAAGAGTGCATATTCAGATGTATTTATTCAATTGACAGGCTAGTCAAGCATCATGGTAGTCTTAAGAGTTCAAGATCTCGACTTTCAGCAAGGTCCATAGTTTTTAATGCGAACAGGAACCTGGCGTGCCCTGTGTAAGAACGGAAGAAATTAGGTTATGGTCAGCTTGCACTTCATTGACACAAATGAGTGACTATGGGAGAATGGCAATGAAACTTTTTGAAAAAAAAATACTTTTTAAAAAGAGAGGTTTAGGAGTTCTTCCCAGTTTTCTCTTTCTCCGATTCACTTATTCATTCACTTGTTCATTGGGTATTTGTTGCTTGCTATTGTATTCACAAGGGATACAACAGAATAGAAACAGTGGCTATCATTACTGTTTAGAGACCTATGGGGTGGTACTAGGAACCCTTGAAATTAATCTCATATTCAGCCCTATTTCTTTTACTGCTGGTGCTGAAAACTAAGTGACCATAAGAAAATCTTAGCTGGTGCCCAGGCTACACCAAGGCCTTCTAATTGTTCAACATTTCATCTTAGAAGATGGGGGCTTTAATCTGTCAGGCCATCTTGAGTCTCACAAGAGCAGCCAGCACTAAGGCCTTCCTCTTTAGAGAGTATCTTCTCTACCCTTTCCATGCTACCTTTATCCAGCCAGTTCCTCTCACCAAATCTAAATGCTCCTAAGTCCTGTTAGTTACCACCTTGTTACAAGATTACTTCTAGAGTCGTCTCTCTAGCCATTGCTTCCTTGACAACACTGGCAGGCAAGTTAAAAAAGTTTTTTTTTTTATTTCTCTATTATTGGAGAAGATGTGGTCCTCTTCTATTTTCACATGGACATTTTCTGGACCCATTGTTTTTTCACTTTGCCTTTAACATTAACTTAGGACGGTGCCGGTTTCAAAGTCACTTCCATAAGTTTGTTATTTACAGCTGTGCTGTTCACTTAGGCTTCTTCTGATATTAGCCAGATAAGGGTATTAACACTTAAATGTTTAACAATATAAAAACTTCAGATTCTCAATATACTGTCGGTGCTTCAGAGCAAATGACCAGCACAGGATTGCTGTGGCCACAGATTGGCCAGCACAGACAGAAAAAATTTCTAGCACCACAGAAAGTTCTGTCATAATTGGTTTCCTATAGAAAAGGATTGTCAGCAGCATCCCTGAGAAAGCATAGAAGACATAAAATGTCCTGACTTAATATACCTGGCAGGTACCTGATACACATGGACCTATCAGAGCAAAGGCCTGTCTGGTGTTTTCTGAGCATCTCAAATCTCTAAAAATCAAATTTAGAGTCAGAGTCTGGCTCTAGTAATAGCTACCTCACAGGTCATTTTTGGACAACTTCAAAAAATTACATTTTTAATTAGAATATAATTGCATCACTTTTTTCCTCCCCTTTCTTTCTCTAACCCCTCCCAAGTTCCCTCTGTCCAAACCCCTCATTACCCATTCACTTTTAAATTGATAGTTTTTTTTCTTTGATTATTATTGCTTGTGTGTGTGTGTATACAAATAGATAGATAGATCTAGCTGAGCCCATTTTTGCTGTTTGTATGTGTGACTTGTAATGGGCAGTCAAAGCAAAGGCACTATAGAAACATTAGAACACCACCTACATTTGAGAAAGACAAGCCTGTTTCGAGACCTAAGTGCATTTCTGAACACAGGGTGAAACGTTGTGCTCTCAGGCAGCTGACTATGCCTCTTGCATTTACTCATATTTGAAAGAATACAAAGAGCAAATTGCAATCAGTAGATTTAAAGGTCAAAGGAGAGCATGTTCAGCATTTCGCTCATATTTTCTGAATGCTTTTCTCTAAATAGAGGCCTTTAGACTTTAGAGCTTACACTTGGAGATTTCACAAGTCTCAAGGGTGCTGCGGGGTTTTCCTTCTCCCCGCGGATGGAAATAATGATGCTTGACCTTAGTGTCAACAACATAGGTCATGAGAAAATTAACACGTGGTTCCCCCTGTTCCTCCCCAAACATCTGAGCCAGGGCCTCGACCTGTAGCCCAGGGTGCCAGATGAAAGAGCAGACTGGCCTAGAAATCAGGTTTCTTCTGCCTTGACCTGTGGTGTGGGGGTGGCAGGCATGTGCTGTCATTTCTGGAATCTTTTAGACACTGGAAGCACACTCACTATAAAGTGAATGCCTAGTGTTTGGAGTCTAAAATGTTTACACTCCTAGATAAACTCGGAGACTTTTCTGAAATCATTTAGAACCATCCCAGAAGAGAATTCACATTATAGAGAAGAGATTCAGGCAGAAGAATGATTGACAGTTTACAGCCATGTAAGCCAGAGCTGAAGTTTTTAACATGGAGTCAGATCTAAGGGTTTCCTGTCACATCCAGGGTCCCGATTGTTTGGTTGGAATTCAAAGCATCATTTAAACAGCATCCTCTTCAGTAAACCTTTCTTGGACCTTTGAGTTAGAAAACATCTCTGTCTTTGCATTGGTCACGTGACATTTTATATGCTACTTGCTGTCGATTGTCACAGCTGAGAAGTTGTTGTGTGTGCTCATGAGGGGGGGCTTGCTGGTGTTTGTTTTGTTTGTTTCTATCACAAGCACATGGGAAAGAGGGAGGATCTAACAGAACCACTCGGTCATAGCGTAAGAAAAAAACCTGTGACACATCTATTTGTCCCAATGTTCCAAGTCTGATTCCTGTTCCCCAACCTTAATCGTGTCACAACATTAAACTACATCAAGGCTAGAGCTCATTCCCATGAATATAAATGTTATAACACACATTTTTGTTTACTAAAACCTAAATAATTCACATTTGCTAGTTTTGGGGAGCTCTGAAAAATGCAATTTTAACTATTGTCAAGAATTATTTTTTCAGACCAGAGGTATTTTGTATGTTTAGGAATTTTGAAAATCTAGACTATTAACTGTATTGCTAAGAAAATTAGGGCATTTATCATCCTATCAATTTTTAAATCATATTATACCAAATATATGAAAAGAAAGATTGACCTAGGCTTCAAGAGGATAATAACATATATAAAATTCTAATGGTAAGAAAGTTAAGATAAATACTTACAAACTGGATTTTATCCTCACCTGTTTTCAAAGCACAGAGTGCATTCATTGGAGTAAGTAATTCCATCCACCCCACACACAGGGTCATAAATCCTGGGACATCCCATAGTTACATCATTGCAATTAGCCTAAACAGAATTAAGAACAGTCATTTTCTATCATTTTTCAATGTTTGATGTCATAACAAAATATATCATTTTTTAAAAAATTGACTTTTTTCAATTAGGATCATGATGCTGAATGTTTTACAAGAAAACAATACTAACAACAATGAAAGAAATCTACCCTGGGATCGGAAAACCTTACTTAAACTCAAGTTATGGTCATTTCCTCATTATATGACATCACGAGTCTACTAACTCCTCCCTTGATCTCAGTCACTTCATTGACAAATTTGGATAAAGTCAGTTCCCAACTTGGGTCATGGTGCTGTGGGGAGGTTTGATACGAGAAGGAAGATAACACTCAAGCTCCCAGTTCCTGGTGTGCTGACTTCCTTAGGACCAGCTGCTGATTATCATGAGACAATTTTCATAGCACACTGCCCTTCTGTAAATGCATTATTCTATTGGAAAAGTCCCACCCCTTAATCGAAACCATCAATTATCCATTCATTGATCTACCCCATAACTGTCTTGTAAAGTTGTTAATCACTCTACCTCCAGGGAAGAGCCACGGAGTGATGAATCTAGTTAAAGTCACATTATCTAGTGATTCCTGGACCCTGAATTCCAGCTCTCGGGTGCTACATCATCACCTCCTCTTTTCAGGACATCAACCACCAGCTCTGCTTTGCTGACATTCATTCTTCATGGATCAATATTTGGTGACCTTTCCTTCACCTCTCTAACATCTTGTATAGGAAATTAGAGAATTAAGAAACTATAAATTATAAGAAATTATAAAATTCTCTTTACCTGTTTTCCCACCAAGTTAGCTGTAGTGTTACCTAGAAAATACAAACATGTCAACTTGGATCTCAAATAAAGAAGCCGGATCTATTCTATTCTTATTTACCAAAGAATACAGTTTTCATAGTGACTTCTCTGCTTCCACTATTCACTTCCCATCTCTTTATTTCCACAGACTTTCAAGGACACTGGATGGATTTTCTCCACTCACTCCCTGCTAAGATCTTGCAAAGAATTAAGTAAGATTTTGACAGTTTCTGAGCATTTCAGAAAATTTGATCCACTTCCTTGAGAACAGACATTCTGTACTCAGAGTTAGAAGCGTTTTTGCACTAATTATTCAGATACACTCTGGATGCCCATTAGTGTTCTCTCTGCATCCGATAGAGCTTTCATCTCAGTCAGTGAGTTATAAATATCCACACCTCTGGGCATGGTTGGCAGGATGGGAAACAGCCATCATGTCTTGGGTTGTAATTAAATTCCTTTGTAAATAGTGTTGGAAATGGGGCTCTTCTGCCAACTCAGCATCAGTTCTCAAAGAGCTCTTTCCCACAGGTGCCTTACACTGACTGACTAGAGGTCCAAATTGTCTTCTGTGTATTCACATAGTGCAGAAAAGACTCCATTCTTCAGAGGACAAGTCCTTCTGACATCAAGGCATGTAATACATATACATATATGTAACAACAATGAAAGAAAACTGAATTGGAAAGAGGGCAAGGAGGTAGACAGGACTGTTTGGAAGTAGGAAAGGGAAGGGGGGAATGATATAATTATATTCTCCAAAAGTTATTTTTACAAAAGCAGATGTGAACGCAGACTAGTATTCCAGAGAAAGGAATCTAATCTGACATAACCCGAAGGAGAAATGTTCCCAAAACTTAACTTTCAGTCAATGATCTCTAAGGGAATGAAAAAGATCTCTGGGGCTCATCGGAGATGAGGCTGCTGGGGTCCCTTTGGATCCAGAATGTAAATGAGTCTAAAAATTGATGATCAGGGGCTCATTACAGGCATCTAGTTGTGTTAATTATTAGGCTTGAGGTGCGACCAGGGGCTCCTTTCTTCCATAAATATTTGTCTAAAACAGTAAGCAGTGCTCTTCCCTCTCTTGGCTAAGCACAGGTGTGGTTCTAGTCGAAAGCTCTGCCCATCTCAACCAGGATCATCCCCCCAACATTCTCATGGTGAGTGCGAGGATTCCTTCATCTGTTCAAACAGGATATGGAATTTCTTTCTGAACAGCCTACAGATCAAACATAAAACTTTTAATCACTCAAACTATGACTTCTATGCACAGTAACTGGCAGTCATTGTTTTTCTATTTTGCACAAGTTCATAAGAATTTCAGTTTTGCAAATTGGCCTTACAGAGTCTCGTAGCCACTTATAGAGTTAGAAGAGTATTTTAGATGGGAAACCCTTCTTCTCTGCCACATCCCTAACGAAGTAGCAGCCTTGCCTTTAGATCAGGCCGTGACTACCTCTGGGCACATCTTCTCAGAGATCCTCGTCTCATTTATGTTAGAAAGGGCTTCTTTCTGTGATTCACACTAGAAATGCCTCTTTTTCATATTGACTCCATTTACTTCATTTCAACCCATTGACACTAATGCGCTAACACCAGACCACCTCAGTTTCCGAGAGCTATACTAACTAAAGCCCCAGGTGAAAACTCTTTACGAATTTTGGAAGAATACGCAAACACACCTACCTGCTAAACTGAGTAGGACCAAGGCACTAAGAAAGATAATGGCCACCTTCATGGCTGAAGATGCAGGTGCAAAGGTCCGGAGAACTCTGCGCTGTGCTTTCTTCCGAAACTGAGGAATGGTCTTATAGACAGAAGCTAGCACAGGCTCCACCCACCGTGCTGTTATCCTTGGTTATTGATTGACTCTGTGAGGCCTCTGAGCTGGGGAAATGTTATCTGAGTCAGAAACAGGGCAGGAAAGGCTAGACCTAAAATTCTGCCAGGAAAAGCTAGTTAGCTTGATTCCTGACATCCTCTTGGGTTTTGAGAAATCCTCCCCCCTTTCCCGAGCCCTGGTTTTCTTATCTGTAGGTGAAATCAAAAGCCCTGTCTGCTCTGAATGGATAGACTCACAGACACTTTCCTTTCTTTCCTTTTTCCCATTCTTCCATTCCTGTGTTTTGTTTTCCCCATTTCTCCACCACTGGACATTCATTAAGACTTGATAGACTGCTGGCAGAGTGGGGTCAAAAAGAGGGCTCAGTTCCTTGTCTCTCTGTCTCCGGCTTGGTCTCTCCATCTCTGTCTCCACCTTTGTCTCTGTCTCTCTCTTTATCTCTGTCTCTGTTCTATGTCCCAGTTCCCTGTCCTGGGGCTGTGTATGCTTACCAGAGTAGCTGCAAGCATCTAGAAAATTGCTTCACTTTCTGATTGCTTCAATTTATGCATTTGGAAATTAATATCACAGTAATAACTAACTCACAGGATTGATCCTGCAGTAACTGATATGTTCTGAGTGCCTGCCATGCAGGGTGTTATTTCTCTTTTTCTTCCATGTTTCTGCCTGTCTCGTGAGTAGAGATACTCATCACTTTGTTTCAGATCTTTCCCAGGGTGTTTGTACAGCAAGCAGTCTTGACAAATGAAGTAATGTCTCCCTTTGCAACAAAGGGTAAGTTTTCTACTGTCTAGCATAATAAAGAACATATTTTAGAGCAGCACTAATGTGGGGTTACTGCCCTCTTAAAAGGAGCCGTACTTTTTTTTTTTTTAAGTTTGGTGTCCTTTTCTCACAGCCTGGGACATTTTTTGCATAGATGTCATATGGTTCTGCTTATATCATCTTTAGGAACTTGGAGTTTAATACAAATATTGATACTTTAGTTATTGTTACAAAATAATTAAGTCATTTGCCTGACCTTGGTACCTGACTTATGTCAACATTCCCAAATGGTGACTGACCAATGTTTCAGGTAACCAGTAGTGTAACTGTTCAGACCTTCTCCAAGTCTTGTCTTTTGAGATATACCAGTGGATACAAAAGACATGGAACTCTATGTTTCATGGAGCTTCCATACGTTTTCATTGAGAGAAACAGAAAATAGGCAATAATAAAAGGTTATGACAAATTTATGGAAATAATTAGAGAGACGTTAATGAAAGATGAGGATATTTATGAGAAAGTGGTGAGAATAGGCATTGATGAGTAGGTTGCAATCAAACAGAAGAAAGTGAGGAACTGAACTATGGGCAAATATGTTAGTATCCTTCCCAGGCAGAGAGAACAGTCAGGGCTAGGTTCTGAGCATAACAGTTCACTTTGAGGGAAGTGAGACAGGGCAGTGGGGCAGGATGTGAAGGAAACAGTAAGGGCCTGAGTCATGAAGGGACATGCAGGACATTGCAAAGGTATTGATCTTCATGAATGGAAAAATTAGGGATATGAAATTTGTTATCTCCCTCAGGACATCCTATATGTAGCATGTTCTGTGCTACATTTTAATCACTTAGCACCCTTAAATATTTTTCTTCATTCTCATCCCTGTTTCTTTTTATTTTAGAGAGATTGCTCTAATAAAAACCTTACTATTAATTTAATGGTTATTTACCAATTGCCAGCATCTGCGATTTTAATTCACCATTGTCTCTCTATCTATCTATCTCTCTGTTCTATGTCCA
>JAQHUG010000065.1:1449448-1485722 GCA_028555095.1 Dicrostonyx torquatus
AGCCATGTTTATTTTTACACCTTAGATGACACTACCTCATCCACTTGCCACCAGTTCCACCAGGTGCCTTCCCAGTGTCCTGTTCCCCCAGAGCTCTGTGCATGAAACAGTCTGTACGGAATGCAACTATGGTCATACTTTTCTCCTGTCTTTTGTTCTTTGAGATCCCTGGGATGGATGTAGACTTTTTTCTACTTCTCTTGCTTTATCTCTAGGTGGCATCCTCCTTAACCCCCAGCCATGTTGGTCATTTCCTTGTTCTCCCTAGATAAAATGTCAAACACCTTCATTCAAACTTTAAGATGTGTTAAATATTTTCTCATGAATCCTCCTTATGTCACCCTTCATTTACGTTCAATACTTTGGTTCTATACTTAATGATATTCCTCATATCACTTAAAGTAATTTTAACTTTATTGGCTTGAGAGATGAACTGAAGAATTTAAGTGTACTTGCTGCTCTTCCAAAGGACCTGGATTAGATTCTCAGAAGCCACATTGCTCCTCATAATTATCAGTAACTCCAGTTCTAGTGACTCTGAAGCCTTCTTCTGGGCTTACATGCCTTAGACATGAATGTGTTGTATGGACATGCATGCAGGCAAAAAAAGAAAATAAAAGAAAACCTTACATACTTAATAATTTTAAAAAATGAAATCTATATCCTCTTATAAGACTGCTAGAAAAGATCGCTTAACTTTTAGGGAACAAATATACTTGTTTTGGTTTAGCACCTATGAAAGTACCTGCAAAATATTGGGTATTAAATAAATATTTTATGAAAATACACATTTGGTAAAATATAAATATTCTGATTTTTTTCAAAGACCAGAGTTTCTGTCTTGCTCATTCCTGTGTTTTCAGTATTTTCCATATGGTATTTAATTCTTGGTCCATTTAATAGTTTATTCATTCAAGTCTTGATAGAATGAAAATGTAATTTTCATTCTATCTATAAACTCTCATTTGTATATTCGAGATATGGATATATTTTCAGGCCACAATACAGTATTGGTTGAATCAGTAAAATTCTTGCTATTCATCTCGTAACAACAACTGTGTAGTGGCCATATTGCTGGCAAGAAAATTTCAACAGCCACTGTCGAGGAGAGTTTATACTCCAAAAAAGATTTTTTTGTTCCAACAAAGTAAGGGAAGGTCTTGTAGTGGGAGAGGGAATTGTTTGCCATCTTGGACTAGGCATCCTTTAAGTAACAACAGTGGTAGTCACAGCATTTGGATTTAGGCTCGCTGATTCTAGAACCTGGACGGTGATTTTGACATGCTTTGACTCTGAATCCAAAGGAAAAAAAGTTATGTTATGATGGATTGAGGAGCAACATCAAGAAGAAAATTCAATTTCATTACGACTTTGTATTATTTGATTCTATTCTGACTCATAACTCAATAGTCCTCACTTGTCCTTGGGAAACATTTCACTGCAATGTGAATTGTTTGTGATTCTGAATGGTACACCGTGGGACATGGTTCTGGTTAGAAATTGGCCATGGAATGGGGATTGGAGAAAGTGAAGAAAGACATGTTGAAGGGAGTGAAGAAAGCCTGTGCAGAAGTCAAGGCAGACCTGGTTTCAAGACTAAGTCTACTATTTTACCTGTGGGGTGACACTATTTCCTCACAGGTCAAAATACTTTTGTTTGGTTAGAGAATAGACTTAGAATGTGTGCTTAAGTATTGCATAAAGATATTTGTTCTGGAATTACAATTACTGGCTGGCAATAATAGCATCCTCCTTCCGTGGGTTGGAGCAATGGATAATGTATTTAGGCTTCTTATGCTCAGTGTCTGGACAGAGTAACAGTTGTTTATTTTGGAGGATGGTACAGGCTTTGGTTGGAACAACCCGGATACTCTTGTCCTCAGTCTGTGTCGTGTTTAGAATGCTTCCATTGTCTAGCCTTGTGGAAATCTCTTCCCCTTTCTTACTTCTTGGCGTACATTGAGAACTCAAATATGACATGACCGAGTTCCCACTGATGAAACTTGCAGGAATGAGGATGTTGGGAAGGTACCTGCTGCTTTTCACGTCCTACACAAACGTTTGTTGTGTAAGGAAAAGAGAGATTGTCAAGCTGAAGTCGTCTGGTCTGACATTTGACGTTCCTTCACATAACCAAGTCCTTTTGACATTTGCTTGTTTGGTTTCATTTTTCAAGACAGGGTTTCTTTTTGTAGCTGTGGCGCCTGCCCTGGAACTCACTCCATAGACCACGCTGGCCTTGAACTCACAGATCAGCCTGCTTCTGCCTCCTGAGTGCCCAGCCTGATACTTGTGTTTTGAGACAGGGTCTCCTACAACACAGCCTGGCCTACACTATATAGATAAGGCTGGTCTTGGGCTTCTTATCCTGCTGTGTCCAGCTCTTGAGTACAAGGGTTATCAATATGGAACTGATCCAGCCACATCTTAATAACATTCTTAGTTTTCATTATTCAAGGAACTTCATAACTGTTTAGACTCCTCTCTCTCTCTCTCTCTCCCTCTCTCTCTCTCTCTCTCTCTCTCTCTCTCTCTCTCTCTCACACACACACACACACACACACACACACACACACACGGACATGAATGCCCATGTAGAGTTCAGAGTTGAACCTCAGGTGCCCTATTCTATTGGTTTCTGCCCTCTAGATTCATCCTTTATCCTTCACATCTAGGCTGACCAGGGAACCCCAGCAATTGTGCTGTCACTGCATCCCCTAACCCCCCAACAGCAATGCTGGGGATTTGATCTAAGGTCTCATATTTGCGAGGTGAGCTCTTTGTCCTTTGAGCCATATCCTCACCCCATCATTTTTGTTACATGGACTTCGTTTTGTCTCACTGATTATTCTGAAACTAGCCCCAAAGATTTTTAATGGCCTATCCTCTAAATCTTGGAAGGATATCTGGGGTACCTGATGGGATCAGCAATGTGTTTCTTCCCACTTCCTGGTCTCTTGTGGCAGCTTATAAAGTTATTGCTTTGTGATATTTTATATCCACTGAATTATACCCATCATCCTGACAAATGTAACTATTACTGGAAGTTCAATCACCTTGAGGTTGAACTTATTTCCATATTTTAATCCCTGTGGCACTTTTATTCCCAGGTTATGAGGAAGGAAACAGAGGCATAAAGATCTCGGTTCTCTCATTTCTGACCATGGAGATCTAGTTGAACTCATATAAAATTGAGTTTAATGCCTTGATGAGAACACTGACTTAGATTTCAGGAACCAAGTTTTCTAGTCTCTTATTGTCATTGACGATCAGTCTGATTTTAAAAAAA
Organism: Dicrostonyx torquatus; assembly: GCA_028555095.1. Taxonomy (NCBI): domain Eukaryota; kingdom Metazoa; phylum Chordata; class Mammalia; order Rodentia; family Cricetidae; genus Dicrostonyx; species Dicrostonyx torquatus. Next base: position 1,452,738 of record JAQHUG010000065.1, read on the forward strand.
TATTTGTTTTTATTTTTACATGTATGAGTGCTTTGACTGCATGTATGTATATATGTATGAAAGTCCCTTTACACTTAAATGCCAGAAGAGAGGGAATCAGATCCCTTGGGAGTGGAGTTAGAGACAGCTCTGAGCTTCCAGGTGAATTCTGGGAATTGAATCTGGGTACTCTGTAAGAGCAGAAAGTATTCTTAATCACTGAGGCATCTCTCCAAACCCAGCCTGTTTTATGTTTTAAAGAATATCACAGGCTGGGCAGTGGTTGCGCACGCCTTTAATCCCAGCACTCGGGAGGCAGAGGCAGGTGGATCTTTGTGAGTTCGAGACCAGCCTGGTCTACAAGAGCTAGTTCCAGTGCAGGCTCCAAAGCCACAGAGAAACCCTGTCTCGAAAATTAAAAAAAAAAGAATATCACATATATTATAAGCACTTTCTAATGAGATGCTTACATTTTCACAGGTTTTAATTTTTAATACTGAGTCATGTTTGACAGTATTTTCTTTTATTTTTTAGCTTTTTTAATAAATGAAAATATTGCAAAAACAGTTCACCCATCAAGAAAGAAATTAATTGATTCTGATGTCAATAGAATTACAATTGAACTTTTAAAACATGGATTTGGGGATAATTTTTAATGACTAAACATACAGCCTTTCTCCCAATGCAATGCAATGTTACTCTTGGTAGAATCCATTAGGCCCATATATGTGTGGGTGGATATTCTCTATCTTTGTTGAGATCCCAGAAGGAGATGCTAGGCAGGAAGAAAGGGAATTAAGGACCCCTGAAGACATCTACTTCTGGGTGATGCTTTGGAAAATATGGCTATCAATACGTCAGTTTCTTCTGAGTCAAATGTTGTGATCAGGGGACATAACTTCCTGGTACATAGAGAGAGAAAGCTTTTACAAGAAGTCATATTTTCAAAGGGAAAATCTTGAAGCTGGTGGTACTGTCTTCTAAGTTTCTGGTCTTCGGTGACTAGACTGGAAATAAATTAACAAAAGCCTTTCAAAGCCACTGTCACCAATGAGCCAATGATAGGGTTTTAAATTGGACCAAAGTTAACCAAGTCCAAAGGGAACTTAGCTGCAACAAATGGTGTTACTTATTCATTTCTGATGTAAAGCTAACTACTCTAGACGGTGAAGGGACAAATGCTAAATATATCCTCCTTGATGGTCCCATGCAGGTTTTCACCCTTTCAATAAAAAGAAGAAAAAAAATTTTTTGGGCCTCCAGTTCTGCATTGTTCCCAGCCTGTCCAGGCAGATGTCCTTTTGCTGTATTCTATTAAAGCTGTAGCTCATTTTTCCTTTCTCTCCTTTTATCTCCTTTTCCCAAATACTAGTCAAATATCTAAGCTTGCTTGCCCTGCCACTCCAGATATTCTCCGGATCTCTGGTGACTTACCTCCAGAGCTGTTCAAGGACTTCCTAATTTCTAGACCCCCTTCCTCTTTTTCTCATTTCCCCCTCCTCCTGGCAGCTTCCAAGAACCACTGTTTACCCAGCATTCAAAAAAATTATTATCGTGTTTCCTTTTGAGACTGTATTAATTTTTTTTCATCTGCAGATCTGAGAACCTGCTAATGGACCCCCATATCCCATGGTTACAATACCACAAGGGACCTTGTGGCTATCTATAGGACTTTCTTTTTATATATTGCATTTGGCTCTTCTATCATCATTTTGTCCCTCACCACTGCCCCACCTTTGTTAATATTGTACATGCCAGATGGCAGTTCCCCTTCTATATGTCTTTCTTTGCTATTGCCAGTACGTTTTCAACTCTGTAAAGGTTGCTAAAGTATGAGAAATATACCTCAACCTATCGCCTCGATAAGTTGAGCTTATCTAAACCTAACTGGAACTGGAGTTGTAGGGTTTTCCCTTCTTCCTTAGGCTTGCTCTTTGATAGACAGTGAATATGGATGACAGTGAGATGAGCATATCTATGTGCAGGCACCAAGGAGGGACTGGTCCACTGAGATATACACAGAGATCCCTTTATCAGAAATGTGTTTTATGGTTGTTTTTGACCTGCTGCTTGCTTTCAGTAAACGATTATAACAAACACCACATACATATATTATTTTGGCTCAGGGGAGAAGAGTACACAGTTTAAAATTAAAGCTATGCATTTAACTTAGATTGTACAGCTGATTACATTAGATGTGCATGGCAAAGCCAGGTTGCTTTTTATTGTTTTCTTAAAGGCAAGTTAAACTTAAGCAGACTGAGTACATAGTGGTATAAGAAATTGAGTGCATTGTTTGAAATCATCCCAGGGCATTTATTAACTTGGTTACAATACCTGACCAAAATTTAGTTTCTTTGAAGACAAGTAGTGTTTTCAGAAAAGTTAGTACCAAGAAAAAAAATCTATTACCATGTTTAGGGGGATGCAAACACTTTAAAAATATTCCAACACTATCATTGTAAAGTCAAACACACGTTTCAACATGGTTTTCTAGTGTCTGCAGCTGTTTCATTGAATAAATATAACTTATGAGATGGAGGGAGAGAAAGAAAGAGAGGTAGAGACAATAAAAGTAAAAATTAGAATAACTACATGGGAATACTTTGATACTATCACAGGATTGTTAAATCAACAAGTCAAACCATTTTAAGTTGGGCATTGTCTACAAAGAAAATAAGTACCCTAAACTTCTTGACATATTTTACATTTATCTGAATGACAACATAAACTTTTGTTTTTGTTTTCATAAACAAAACTTTTTTTCAGATTTCTGTGGACTTTGGACCATTGAGGTTAAGAACTGTGAACTTGTACCTTTTTCATGAATTATCACAGGAAATAAATAAGCTATTGAATGTAAATTTAATTATGTCTAACACGAACATAACCTTAATAAACGCTTACTGCTGCTGCTACTGGGACACTCTTGTTGAATTTGGACTCAATTTCCTGCCTCTTTTCTTCTTATGGGTACAGTTTTTCTCTATGGTAAATCTTAGTGACATGAATCTCCTGAAACTTATCTTACTTTTTCTGAATGACACAAGTCATTATTGGTGATGGAAATCAACTACGTCAGACCTTTTGTGAGTGCTTTTCACCTAGAGCCCTGTCTCTCTTTCCAGATGCTCTGTTCCCTAGCCAGTCAGGAATCCTCTTCAATGATTAACTAAGTTCTCAGCAGGAACAGGGAAGCTACTGTGAAACACAAATGCTTCTGAAAAGAAAGGAATTTATATGATATCTAGATGCCAAAGAATTCGAAAGTTAAAGATTATGGTGTATGTCTAGGGGCAAAGATCAACCACAAAGTTATTAAATTTTAAATAATGAAACACAGGAGGAGCAGGGAGCACGTACAGCTGGAGGGTAAATAGAAGCAGCTGTAGACAGTTGGAGAAGATGCCCTTCAGGCCCTGCCACTTCTGACCAACCTTTTTCTCTCATCTGTGATGCTCGCACAGTGTGTGCCTCCAGGCTCTACCTGGCTTTGTTCTATGGTGTGTATTTCTGTCGGGCATCCTGAAATCACTTTATGGGCACTACACAAAGCTAGTCTGTTTAACTTTATTGTCAACCCTGCTTTTTGGAATGTTCTCATTTCCTTTGAAAACATCACCATTGTCCCATGGTGTCACCCTTGCTTCCAGGCCTGGCAAGGATGCTATGCAGCCGGTCATTGCTTTCCAAATGTACATTTTGTCTGTATCCTCCCAGTTCCTTTTCTACCACTGTGCTCTATTCCAGGATTATCCCTGCAAGTTAGTCAGGATGGTTTCTCTGATGTATGAGAGGCTATGCTTCTAATGGCCTAGAGAGCCACAGGGCTTTCCTTAGTAGATGTCTTGTTCCTGCTAGTCATTGTTCTGCCTCTTTCTCTCAAAGGTCATCCTTGTACAATAACCAAGTTAACTAAAACATGATGAATCAATTTCTAAAATTTTTAGTTGTATTTTTACTGGCAATTCCCTAGTTCAGACCACTAATAAGTGACTTATATTTTGTAATTAAGAGTAGATGTTTTATTATACTGGAAGAATTTTAGATTTACAGAAAAATAAAAAATACATACCATAGAGTAATTAACTTTGGATATGACGTCCTTCTATGCGTTCTCTGATAGACACTAATCTAGAATTTTAAACTAAACAAAACATTTCCTTCCTGGGCTTCTTGTTGCCAGAATATTTTATGAAACTAGGATATCTACCAACATACATATTTTCTATGGCACCCTAATTATAGCTGAGATTTTTATTAGGCTCAAGCTTCTGTAGCTGTGCACTATTTAAATTCTCACCTCATATCATCTTATGAAAAATAAGGATAGCTTTCCTGTCCCTATTTTAGGATGTGCCATTCTCATTGCTGAAGTGTGTCCCATCCCCAGCCCATACCATTCCTGTCTCCCCTCCTCTCTTGCCTGTTTGTTTATACCACCCTCTCAGCTGCTCCGTTACTCTGTGCCAGCTAGAATATTATTAACAATATTGTATATCATAAATCAAGCAAACACACCTATTGAGCACCTCATTAATATATCACATTTAATTTACTCCTGTCAACAAGCCCGTGGAGTAGAGTTAATTACAGATGATAAAACCCAGGTCCAGAGAGGTTAATAAGTTACAGAAAGTTAGACAGAAATAGATTTTGAGCTTGGTTCTGATTATTTAAAATTCACATTCATGGCGTGTGATTTGATTCCCTCTGTATAGCTCTTTCTGAATGACATGAAAAAACTTCCTGTTTATGTTCCCAGTTTAGGTTTCCAAAGAGTGGGCTTCACACTAATGTTTCTCAGAATCCCCTCTTCTTCAGGCAAACCAAGTTTTACTGTTGAGCTCCGTCTGCCCAGAGAGGTTGTTTTTATAACTCACCGCACTATCGGTACGTCTGTGTCTTCAATCAGCATCTTCTAGGACAAACCTGGACTGGTACCCACATCACTATCATGCTTTCCTGTTGTGGGAAAAGAGCATCCTGAAGTCTGTATCCTTAAAGGGCTAGGCTCTCTAAAGATGCCTCCAAACTCCCTTAGAGGAAGACAGTCACATCGGCTGCATTCAGGATCCGGGTGTAAGAGTCAGAACAGCATATTATTGTTTTCTGTGTTTCTACAGAAATCTCGGTAATTTTTGTATTACAGTGTTGGTACTGCGTTCTGGTTCTGTTCTGTTCTACCATTTTGATTTTTAAATCTCTCAAGCATGGCCCAGTCTTCAAACCTATCAATGCCTCCTTGCTACGGTAAGGCTCTGAGATGCTGGATTGCCTCCTCTTCCACACTCTCCTGAGGGTGAATTCCAGTGCCCACATACTCCCGCTGGTTACCCACGGTAGACGTAACTACATCAGCAGTGTCTGGGTTTTAGAAATTGGCATTGGTGTCATGTCAGGCAACACTCTTATTGTCTTATTTTAGCACCATCCTCTAAGAAGGGACCCTCATCTCTACAAAGGTAAACAACGTGAGCACATACCTCACAGGGGTGTTGTGAAGATTTAGGGGGGTAACTCTGAAGAATGTTTAGAAAGATATCTAATAGAGCAAAAATTCCGCATGGTTGCCATGATCATTGCCATTAGCATTTTTATGACTGTTACATACCATACACTTGGGCTGTACCTAACTATTCAAAAAGGAGGCTGTTTATTTTCTTTAGTTTCACAGTACTCATAAAGAATATGAATTCAGTGAGGTGATATGCATAATGAAGACCAAGTGAATAGCGTACCATGTTGTACTGTGGTTTTCCTTTGTCCAAAGTCTTTCCTTGGGAACACTCGTCATCATGTGACCAGTTGTGGTAATGCTTGTTCACAGGTATGTGAATATGCTCTGTGACTCTCTCTTACTAATGCTGCTTTCTAAGTTCCTGCCCATCGTGTGTGTGTAATATATGTGAATATATATTCTTTCAAAACATTCCCCACAATTACCTGTTTCAGTACCTTGAAGTCTTAGATCTATGATTTACAGATGAGAGGCTGCAAAGACTGAATACTGTTACAGCCGGTGGTCAGAACGCCTGCTTATTTATCAAGGTCTTGGTGTGACAGAAGGCTCCTGATGGCACCCACGCTGTCAACTACCTGGAGGCACTGTAAAAACCACGGCTAGAATCCTCGAGCTATGCGGCAACAACAGCCGAGTTGACTACTCTCTCTGCACCCTCTTCCCTCACTTCCACACGTCACTGAACGCAGTAAGGAAGCTTCCAAGGTTTCTGGCTTGCTTCAGATACTGTCTCTTTTTTGTGGACTTAACATCTCAGAAATAGAGCAAAAGCTAAGACCAAGGCAAACACACTTAAAATAATGTAGTAATCTTCCATTTTAGATTGTTCCCTTTTGGCTTTATGCTTTATAATCAATTATTTTCTCCTAACTACAAGACAATTACTTCTTAATAGTCTTTGCTTTGTAGACAATCTCTAGTGTAATCTCAAACTTGGCCAGAAGAGGGCACATGTGTACCACCGATTTGAAAGTGATTCTTGTGCAGTTCCAAATTTCATAAATCTGAAGGATATCCCATGACTTGAACCTCTATTTCTTCCTTCCCCACTTTAAAACAAAGCAAAATAAATAAAGATAAAGTCTCATGTAGCCCAGGCTGGCTTAAAACTCAGTCTGTAGCCGTGGATGACCTTGAATTCTTGATCTTCTTGCCTCTGTTTCCCGACTGCTGGATATATACAGACACACACCCCAAACCTGCTTTAAGGCACTGTGGACCTCCGTTTTTAATAATTAAGAACAAGAACAGGGCACTTAAGAAATAAAAGATCCCTCTCAATGTTTGGGAGGCCATAAGTAGGGAGAAGTGTTTTGCAAATGCCATGCTTGCCAGGAGCCCCTGCAGTTCCCCAGTCTGGGTCATCAAAACCACAGTGAGGGTAAACATCTAGGAAAAAGGAAATGGTTTCTAGCTAAGACACTGCTCCCAGTCTTGTGCTTTGGCCAAGTGCAATCTGAACTCCTGAGGTTCCCTGAGTGTGGTCACATTCACTTTGACACGTACTGGGAGGGAATGTAGCTCCCATATACAGCAGCAGACAGGGCCAAGGCTAAAACCTGATGTTAAAGCGAGGAGTCACTGTCAGAGATTTTTCCAGGTTATGATTTAGAATGCAAAGATATAAGACAAAAGCATGAGCACCCTAGTCCACACCCCAGAAAGGATCACATAAGAGAAATCAGTGACTACAGGGTAGGTTTGGGAGTACCTGTTCCTAGGGAGCCAATTGTAGGGTGCTGCTTGCAGGTTTGTGATGGGCAAGGCATGAGCATGAAGTCTCGCTGGACACACGCAAGTCTCATTGCCTTCGTGTTTCTAACTGGGTTTCTTTTCCCATTCAAGGCCTCGGGTCACACCTTCCCAGACTGAATATCAATCCCATTCCATTAGTCATAGTTTAGAATATTAGTGTCACACTTCCCAGCTAGTCCATCAGACACACTTAGTGCTTGTCTGATCTAAAGTGAGCATGTGCAGCAGGTGTCTGATTTCTGTGCTGGGCATGTATTCTGAAGGAGAAGAAGAGTACAAAGAACAGAAACTCACCCACCATTTTATCAATCTACTGAATTGCTTCCGATTGTTTTCTAATATAAGCCATTGCAAGCTATAGGTTTTTGTTTCTATCTTTTCATCCAAATCTTTAAACTCAAGCACCACTTGAAGCCTTGTAGCCATGACTGAAAACATCCAGTCAGCTGTGCACTCTCCCTCCTGTTCTGTTTCCTCAGTTTTGCTTTGTTTCCTTCTCAATTTATGTTGTTCTTCCTACTTTTCCCTTCCAGACCTACACTCTATGAAGACTTCCCTGGAAACTTTTGGAAAGCCACTGGCAGGAAGCCTGAGGTAGCATGGCGCTCCTCGCCTAAGCAGGACTAAAGCAAGGTGGCTGCCTTCATACTGTGGATACTGAGAACTTACAACTGCTCAGTCTGTGTGAGTGGTGCCTCATCACTTTCAATCTGGCGCCGAAGGCCTGGAGGGTTCTTGAAGAGCCACTGGTCTCTGTTCTGTGTTAGAAGGCCAAAGGAGTTGGAAAGGACAGCCATGGTGGTAGCAGTAACAGCACAGATGGATTTATCAGCAAGATAACAATAATGTAGAAACATGTCTGAGCTCCATCCAAGGTGAGCTGTCAAAAAGAAAAAAGTATTGACTCTTCATACCCGGCCTACAGCTGGAGAGGGGAGGGTCTTCCCACGTTAGGTAATGCCATCAAGACAATCCTCTAACTGTATGCAGAGGTGAGGTCTCAGGTGATTCTTGATCCAGTCAAGCTGATGATGAAGATTAATTATGACACAACATTTAACAAATGCTTAGTGGAAATTACATCTTAATTACTTAAACATAGCAAAATTCAAACCAGACTAAAAATGTCTTAAATTCTGGGTATTTGTTTTAATTTTCACAATGTCTTCATTGGCAAATTTTCATTGTATATATTTTGAGTTTCATAAAGACAACTTCTTTCATGTATGTAACATATTTTGACTATATTCTCTTCCTTTATCCCATTTGCCATCTCTAGCTACTCTTCTCCTTTCGGTTTCCCTTCTATTTTTATGACATTAACAGGTATTCAGGGCATTATGTTCCCTTAAAAACAAATCTAGATTCCAGAGGCTCACTGGCCAGGAAGCCCAGGCAGCGAGAGAACCTGTCTCAAAAAGCAAGGTGGATCACAACTGAGGAGAGGTATCTGGGATGTCCTCTGGTCTTCACATGTATTCCTCTCTAATGTGTACTCACATACACATGTACTCATATGTGTATGTTAGAGGGGAAATACACGTACTCACATATACATATGAATCCTCCAGTTTAAGCTGCATAAATTACAGAAAACATACTTGTCTTTCTGAGGTTGGTTTATTCTACTTAATATGATGATCTATATTTTACAGCTGATGATATCATTTTATTCCTTCATAGAGGAACAAAATTCCATTGTATGTCAGCAGCACAATTTCTTTATTCATCTGCTGATAGACACCCAGCTTGAATCCATGACTGAGATATTGTGAACAGGGCTGCAATAAGCATTCGTGTTTTAGTGGCTCTGTGATACGTTGACTTAGCATCTTTTGTGCATAACCAGAAGTGGTATATTTGGGTTAAATGTTAGTTCATTCTAGTTTTGTCATGCTATTTTAAGGAATCTCCACATTCATTCCCACTGTTGTTGAGCTCATTTACATTCTCAATACCATTTGTATTTTTTTTTTAATGATAGGTCCTCTGACCAGTAGAATTTTATTGTGGTTTTGTTTTGTTTTTCTTTAGTTGCTTGAGATGTTGAATATTTAAAATTGCATCTCTTGACCACTTATATTTCATCTTTTACAAACTATTTCTTTCACTAACTCAGTTATTGAATGGGTCATTTGGTTTTCTGGCATCTAGTTTTTTGAGTCAATTGTATTCTCTCTTGGAACCGCTAATTGTGTATTCTTTCTTGGAACTGCTAATAATGATATTCCCTCATTCTATAACTTTTTTTAAAACTTTCTTTTTATTTATTCTTTAAGGCTTTTATATCATGCCTCCTGATCCCACCCATCTCCCCCCTCCGAGAACAAAATAAAATTTAAGAGAAAAAAAAAGGAAGAAAGGCAGTATCTTGTGCTATAAGCTGCAGTGTGATACAGTGAATCATGCAGTAAACCCCTTTATCCACACATTTTTACACGCAGGCATTAATCAAAAAAAAAATCTTTGGTATGGTTCAAGGCTCCTGGTCTATGCTGCACCATTGACTCTGAACCTTCATTGGGACGCCCTCCTGAATATCCTGCTGCTTTCCTGTCTTTGAGTTCCTTGCAGCCCTGGATCCTTAGGACCAATCCTCTCTCCCCTCTGTGCTCCAGCAGATCACCGATGGGGTGGACGTTGGGATGGGCAACACACAACCCTGGTTCTGGGCCTGGGGAGTTTCAGGGTTGGTCAGCCCGCCAGCATAGATTTATACTGGACTTGGTTTATGTATGTTTCCAGTACTATGTAGAAGTTTTTGAATTTCATAGAATAACCTCATTTAGCATACTTCCTAAAAGATTTGAGTCATTTAAGAAAGTCCTTTCCTGGGAATGAGGGCAATCTGGCTGCAACATCTGTAGCCCTATCTATTAAGACACCTAGGCTGTATTCTCCTTTCTCCCTCTCCACTCAAGGTGCCTCCTTCCTGAACCTGCGAGCTCCATCAAAGAGGATGTTCCTAGAAGGGAGGAATAGCTGATCTCCCTTGTTGAAACCTTCAAAGAGCTCTCAAAAAAGTCCTCACCTTTGTCTAAAGAGTTTTCCTTTAACAATTTCATAGTTTCAGGTCTTACATGAAAATTCTATCTGTTATGAGTCTCTGTAACAGGGAAAGAGATAGGGGTTCTATATTTATTTATTATATTTATAGGGTTCATAAGGTTACCTGTGAATGTCAAGTTTTCTCAGCATAATTTGAAAGAGTTTATCTTTGTTCCAATGTATTTTTTTTACAAAAAAACCACAACAAAACAAAGCATATGGGTGTATCTCTGCGAGTGTAATTCTGGATATTCTACTCTGCCCCAATAATCTATCCAATATCCATCCTTTTGTTCCAGCGCCTTAGTGTTTGGGTTGCAATGGCTCTGTAGCGTAACTTCACATCAGATATTGTGATACATCACTTCTTCCCCTTAAGTCTGCTGTGTCATTCTTGAGTCTTTGTAATCCCATACAAATTTTAGGATTTCTTTTCTTCTTTTGTGAATAATGCCATTGAAATTTTAATGGAACTCCATTGTATTTAATCCGTAGGTCACTTTCAGTAATACAGGTATTTCACTCTATTAATTCAACTATTTCATGGGTCTAAAAATCTAGTGTCTTTTATTTGTCTTCAGTGTATTATCATTTTCACTGGAAAAGTCATTAACTTCCTTGCTTAGACTTCTTCTTGGGTACTTAAGATGGTTTGAAACCATTGTGAATGTAATTGATTATGTGATTTTTTTTTAATCAACATGTTTGCTATTGGCATATAGAAAAGCTTCTGATTTCGTATGCTGAATTTGTATTCTCCTACTTTGTTGAAAGTGTTGTTAGAATTTACTGGTAGAATCTTTATAGTGTCATATGTGCAGGATAATATAATTTTCAGATAAGGGTAGCTAAGATTCTTCCTTTCCTATTGTTACGGCTTCTGCGTCACTTGTCTTATTGCTCTAGCAAAGACTTCTAAGACCATGTTGAATAAGAGTAGAGAAAAAAAGCCCTTGTCCCTTCTTGACTGTAATGGAAATGCAGTGAGTTTTCCCACACTCAGTGTAATGTTGTCTGTAATTTGGTAAGATATAGCTTTTTACTATGTTAGGACTTTTTTCTCCTATACCTAGTTTCTTCAGGGTTTTTACCGAGAATGAATGCTGGAATCTGTCAAAAAATTATCCATATCTGTTGAGATGACAATGTAAATCCTGTCTTTGAGTAAATAACCTAAACTCAATGCTTCTGGTTTCATGTCATTTGTTTAAAAAATGCAATGAAAACATCCATAGAGGGTTTATGATAAGAATAAAATGATAGCACATGGGACCTCGCACTGAGACTTCTCATAACTTCAAATTTTGCTGGGCTCCACATTAGGATCCAGAATGAGTAAACAACCTTCTCCAGATACTCACAACTAAACTTCGGAAAGGAGACTTTAGTATGAACATCCATGATGTGCATAAAGGCTTTAGCGGTGTCAGAACAAACATGCAAGAAAGGGTTTGAGAATTCCCAAAGAATCAATTTAAAAATGAAGATTTTATTTTATAATATTCTTACCAGCAGATTAGGAGATGACCATCAGTGTAAATAGAACTTGGTATCTTGTTCAGAAACATGACATGGTATAGACCTAGGAACTCACAGGAGCAGCAGGGTCCTGGAGAGAAAGATGAGTAGGTAAAATGTGGCCAAGAGCTCTTGTTTGTTGTTTCCAAGAGAAATGATAAGAAAATAGAGTAAATGAATTAAAGAGTGAGTAGTTTACCAGTTTCTGTGGTCTCTGGGCTTACCGAACTGTCTTTAGTTGGCTAACACATGGCTGCCATGATGAGGGCAGGGAACCAAATTCTGAGGGTCTTGGTAGACAGAGCTCTTGACCAGGGAAGGTGTTTGACTCTGGATTATCTGTTTTGCACATGAAAAAGTGTGCTCATGAGTGAGTTACTCCCAACCTCTGGAAATTAGGAATTTGGGTGAAACCATTGTCTTCGGGGTCAGCAATATATGTCTTTAATATCTGAAATATGAAATAAAAATGAAATTCACATAGAAGCTGAGAAAATTAGAAGCACAGGTGAGAAGTTGACTGGAAATGGTTAGAGTCACAGAGAAAGAACAGTAGCTGCTGTGACAGATCTCCTGAAGCAGAGAGAGGGAAACACCAGAAACCACTACTAAGATAATTCTTCAGAGAAGAGAAGGGCAAGGCAAAGATTTGTAAATTAAACCAGACCATGGCAGCCCTGTTAAAAGACAGTGGAGGTTTACTATACCAAAAGAAATGATGGCATAAAACGTATGGGAGGCAGCATTGAGAGGTTGGCATAGCCACATCATGTATTAATATAGGTATTAATATATTTGAGAAACAGAGGCAGTACATAGCAGAGAAAGCAGCATTGACTTTGCACCAATGCAATCTGTAGCCTTTTCATTTAGTTTATCAAGTAGCTGAAATTAATGTCAGCACCACAGTATAATTTAGCAGTGTATTAATAACAGATGGCTTACATATTAATTTTGATTTGGCACACGTGCCTTTGTGCAGTTTATTAAGTCTTCACCAAAATACCACATCTTCATACGGGGGCAAGTTAGGGCAAGTTTGATCTCACACATTAAGGGAATGACAGCATACTTTGTCTTCTTAGCATTTTCTGGTGTTGGAAATAGGCAGTAGAATATGACTGAGCTCACTCTATGTGAGAGCCACATGAACTCTAACCCCTGAATGTTCTCTTGCACCCCATTCTTTGCATTAGGTGCTCAGCCAATGCCTGCAACAAACTCCAGTAAGTGTTGTTTACTCATGTGGTCATTTTGATGTCTTATGGCTGAGCCCTGGGTCCAGGGAGGGCAGCCTTGGAAATGTATATTGATATAGAGGATGCTCTAGATTACACAAACGTAGACATTGGTGATGATAGACAAACACACCCTGGATCTTCCTTGAATTACTGGAGAAAATTAGGAAAAGTAACAGAGATCTGGTGACCTTGTCATAGTCAGTATGTGGATATTGATCAGTGGGTACATTCAAGAGAAACATGGCAGTGTCATTATGCTAAATCTAGGAAGCCCATCAGGCAATGCAGTTCTCTAAACTTTAAATACATAGAGAACAAATTGGAGGAAAACATGTCTTTCTCCTGACATAAAGCCCTTACTTGCTCTTAAGTGTTCTTCCAGGAGAAGAATTCTTTAGCGTCTGCCATTGTTTCGATGTGAGGGCTTGGGAAAGAACTACTTGAGACTACTTCTGTGTGTGGCTTTGCTTCTCATAAGAAGGTGATGAAAAGCAGAAATCCCTCCAAAGTGTTTACTTAAGAAGCAAAAATGCTCTTCTTTGCTAGGGTGAGTCAAAAGGCAGTGGGTGAAGTTCAGGTCTTTAGTGTATATATTAATACATGTGTGAGAAGCACTGTGACGGCAAGTGGAACTATTGACTCTGGGGATTTGTTGGGCTGTCTGACTGCATTCTAAAGTCAGGACATCACAGACACTAGCGATGAAGCTGGTATCCATCTTTTTGCTGGTGACCATCGGTGTTTGTGGTTATTCCGGTAAGTCACCTTCTGGAGCATCAATAGTCCTCTACCTTTCTACCTCTGTGTGTGACAGCACAACTAAGCCTGGCATACCAGCGGTGGAGTATGAAAAGAGGCATTTCAGAGTCACAGAAAATATTGGTAACTGTGGGAAGATAGTGGGGCTCCTCTATCGGTCAAGTTAACTCAATGTGAGTACTATCTCCAATACACAGTAAATTAGCCAGTTCCTACTGTTGGGCAATGGATGGCCCAGTTTCCCTTAATCTTTAATAGTTTTTTGAAGTTATTCTTGCTGTTATCTCCGATAAGGCAGGCTAATTGGATTCCCTGGGAACAATTACATCTATCAGCTATAAAAGCTGCTGTAAAGGAGCTCTAGTTGGGCGTGGGATGAGACTTGTGCAGAAGTCGCTGCACTGAAGTCAGGTGTACAGACAGAGTGCAGGGCCCGCATGGAGGGGTGAAGCGCTTAACTTTCTAGTAAGGTACAGAAACCTGCTTCTTCAAAGGCTGGGCCACTCCTCTTAGAGGGGGTCATTGTAAGTATGGGGATCAAATGTTTGAGTCCCTGAGAAAAATGCTCAATGATAGTCCTTGTTCACCAAGGGTAAAAGGTTCGATGAGCGTTCCCCAGAAAGATAAACTCAGTGGAAATGTTTCATATGGAAGGCATGAAGATTAATCACGAGATTCCAAGTGCTGCTTGCACTTACATTCATGACCTAAGATCATTGTTTGTTCGGGATTTTTTTCTTTTTGAGAAATTTGGCCAGTTTTGAATATTTCATTGTCCCTTAGTGTGCAAACAAACTTTTTGTAGACAAATATGGCAGCAGAAAGGAGCATGGATCAGAATAACTACCACCCTATGAGGAGAACATCTGGGAGGAAGAGAGGTGATAGAAGATAGAGGCAGGATGTGCAACAGGCTCAGTTTCATACTTTGAATCAGGAAACAAGAAGGTTTTCTGAGAAAAACTGAACGTTGGCAGGTCCTAGCTAGTGAGTTAGAGATTCTTATGCGAATGCTCACTGCATACATGTATTTATGCCTCTGTGCTGGTGTTCCAAAAATATATCACATATTCTCTATTGTTTATTTTCTATATAAAGTAATTTCCCTGGAAATTATCTGGAAAATTATAAACCATTAATTTAAATTGTAGTTATTAAGCTGTCAGTTGTACAAATTAAGAGGCTTTAAATGATATGTACACATATTCATACCATCATGAACTAATTATGCAGTTTCTCTTCTTTTTTTAAATTTATTTTATTATGTATATAATGTTCTGGGCATCAGATTTCCTTATAGATGGGTGTGAGCCATCATGTGGTTGCTGGAATTGAACTCATAACCTCCGGAACAGAAGTCGGTTCTCTTAACCTTTGAGCCATCTCTCCAGCCCTGCAGTTTCCCTTCTATATGTCCATTCCATAACCTTGCTCAGTCTCTAAACAACCCTTTCGATTTCTTCCTACCCTTCATTCTCTATGCCCCTTCCTATTGCTAGCAACTACTATTCCATAACCCAAATGGTTTAAGGAATGCAAAATGCAATTTCTCCAATGAAAACATTTAATAACTCCTTACTGTCTTCTAAAAAATTCCATAATGGGTATGGCATTGAAAGCTTTAAAAAATTTTATTTTAGTGAATTTTTATAGTACAACCCTGTCATTTTCCTATTAATCATACCCACTGAAATTCTGCACTCTGGTCTCTTTCTCTAGATAGATGACTAGCCTAAATGTGTGTGTGTGTGTGTGTGTGTGTGTGTTTGCATTCATTTTAACATCTCAATGATGTATTGATCTTGTGTTTAAGTGCCTTCTCTTTTCTTATTTTCAGAACTGTTCCTTCTCTAACTGGTGGCAATTATGGTGTTACAATGAGTTGAATGATTTCATGGGCTGTGATCTAGTCCATCCATTCTTGGCCGTGAATGGAAAAGCTCTATGGCACCTCTCCACTGGCTTAAAGGCTGTGGCTGTGGCAAGCCTATATACAAAACATCTTCTTACTCAATCACACGTTAGTTCCTACTGAATTTGTTGTCAGTACTTCCTCTTACTACATGCCGCAGTCAGTTCTGAACATCAGGCGCAGCAACAGACATAAATAGCTTCTATTCCAATAAGAGGATGAAGCTGGTAAAATAACACAAACATAATACTGGAGGCAATAATAAGAAAAATATTAAAAAAGAGTAAGAGAAGATGGCATTCAAATTTAGTGGTTGCTTCTCTAAGGGTAATGTGTGAAAAGAAACCAGGCCACAGGAGGAAAAAAAGGACTATAATTTCCTGGGGAACATTCTAGGAAGATGGGCTGCCACAATCAAAGCCCAAAAGGCATAAATATTTATGGGAAATCCAACTGAATGGATGTAGGCTAGGCACTGTGATGGGCAGAGAGGAAGGTGATGGGCTCTCGGGCAGGGATGTGTGTGTACCATCTTTCACTCTGTTCTCCTTTGCTCTGCAGCCACGGCCTTCCTCATCAACAGTGTCCCTCTTCCTGTACCTGTCGACAACCTTATTCCCTTATTTGACCCTTTGAAGATGCTTCTGAAAACCCTGGGCATTTCTGTAGAACACCTGGTGCAAGGGCTGAAGAAGTGTGTGGATGAACTGGGGCCCGAGGCTTCAGAGTCTGTGAAGAAGCTTCTGGTAATGACGACTTGGTTGGAGGAGGCATTCGTTCCATGGGAGAAGCCTTAGCTACATGAATGTTCTCTCATTACTTATAAGTACATTATATTTATTTCACTGATTGTACTCATGAAATATGCATATTCCAGAGACTTCAGAAAGCAAAATATCTGCATTTATAGAAAGAACATTTGAACAGGACAAGTCATGACTTTACCTAATTGCACAGCTTTGGGATCCTTGACAAGGCACACTGAGTCTTTACTTCAATATCAGCAAAATGTTGTCAAATAGGAGGGTAAAAGTGAATATTTTGAAACTTTCTACTTACTTGTAAGCTAGGCCTGACTCCTTTATCTTTGTGCTTCTGTTTTCCAGGAGGCCCTATCACACCTGGTGTAACATCTGCATAAAGACAGTAAAGGTGGGAGCAGACAGAGAAGGATATGTACATGCCAGCTGGCTGAATCTCATTCTTCCATTGCAGAGTGGATGTCCTAACATGTAGTGAGCCTAGAAAAGAATGAATAAAGCAATGAAAAGATCGGTGACTCAACCTATGTTCATTCTTGAACCTAACTAGACAGTTTTCCTCTTGGGTTACAGTCTCCAGAGACTCTCTTATTGGACAGATAGTCTAGCAGACGAAGAATATACTCATTACTTTCTCTTATCTATATGTTAAACATATCCATTCCCTACCATTCTTTATCAATTGGTGTCTCTAGATTCATTATCTTCTTATTCTCTCATTTAAAAAGTTGCATTGAAAAATGAAAAAAAAAAAGATCAAGTGATGTTCAATGAGACTAAGACCATGCTGATATCATTACAATCCCATGATGCCAATTTCTGTCACGTCTCCAGGTACGTTAAGGCCATCCAATAGCTTAATGTGCCTTTTATCAGGTCAAGCCTTTACTACATAATTCTTACACAAAGTATTTATAAATTATCTATTTCTTCTCTTATCTAGCATCTGTGACAACATTGAACTTCCCTTTCCAAGACAGAATTTTTGCTCATGTTATGATGACCTGCAGAATAGATGTCAAACTTCTCTGTGTGACACACTGGGCTATTAATGATTTGCCTTTGCTCACATGTCCAGTCTCACCAGTGTCATTTTCATGTGTCTCTTCCAGTCCCAGGCACATAAACCTTTCGTGTTAACAGACCTTCATGAAAAATCAAATTTGTTCCTATGGAGAGTATTACTGTCTTCTGCATTCTTGGGCTTACCGTAGTCTTAGAACCATTTGCTGTCAGACATATTTCTTTCCCTTCCTCTATATTAGTTTCTTTTAAGGAAGAGAGCAAATAGCATGTTGATTGGAGCAGATCGAGTTTCTGGGGTTCACAGGTAAGTGGGTGTTGGAAGTCGCAGACAGTTGACAGGAGTTGAAGAAAGAGAAGCCTACAGTTTGGTGTGGCTCCCTTTGCTTCTCATTGGTGGAAGTCTCTGGAACTGAGAGCACCACATCCAAGGTTCTAGGTGTTAGGGGTCAGGACTGCAATGAATACTGATTTTGCTAGGAGACTCCAGTCTCTGGACTTTGATTATTTGATTGCATATATAACTTTTTTCCAGCAAGGGTGATTGTGACTTTTCTTCTTGTCAGTTTCTAGGTTGTCTTCCTAATACAAGATTTTAAGCTCTTCTATCATTCCTTCAGTCAATTCTAACATCTTAATCAACTTCTTGGATTATGTTTTATATAGTCTAAGCACTTAAGAGTAACTTCTTTTATTTTCTAGTTGGATTTTGACTAATACAATAATAATAAGATATCTTGATTTCCTGACATTTTCTGGCTATTTTCTTTATGTCCTTTATAAAAATAAAGTACAGATTAGTTCTTGACTCAGTATGAGTTTATATCACAATAAATCCATTGTAAACAAAAATAACACCAAATACTTCCAGCCCTACTGAACACTGTAGCTAAGCCTCACAGGACAGTGTAGGATGCCAGTGTGTATCTTTGCCACCATGTAGCTGTCTGGAAGCTGTGGCTTGCTGGGATATCATTGCCCAAGATGATCAAAGAAAATCTCATTCTTAATGTTCTTTCAGTTTCAAAGTCTGAAATGCCATTTCTACAGAAGGCCTCTCTACTATTGTAAAGTAGGAAAATCATGGAGTCAAGGTTATTTGCAGTTGCACCTGGTGGCATTTCCTGTTTCATTTTCTCATGTGTCCAAATCTGTAATAACAGATTAAATTGCCAGCTGCAGTAATGAGCAGCCTCAATTGCTTCACAGTAGATGACCAAGTTTGGTTGACACTAGTCTATCACACATTATCTGGATTCTTTCTTCAGCATTTGAGACCACAATAGTCACAGGGAAAGACAAACTGGCAAAACTATGGGATGATTCTTAAAACTTCTAATTGAGAAAAAAAACATGAATTTGAGAGGGAATGGGGATGGGAAAACATGGGAAGGCTGGAAAAAGGAGAAGGGGGAGATGTAAATACACTACAAATATATAAAAATTTAAAAGTATGTTTATTTTTAAAAAACTTTCACCTGAAGGTGATGCATATCATTTTCAATTATTCTTTTTACTGTTCAAAGACAGTCAGGACTGATCAATAGTGACATATTTTGGAATTGATATATTACATAGTTCCTCAGTAAGAAGTAAATGTATATCATATTATAATATAATATAACATATTTCTTCACACTTCAAGGTAATTGTTACCTGAATACCTCTATTATACTTAAAGTTTTGCTCACTATTTATTTTCCTTATTTTCTGTTCTTATTTTTCTAATTTTCCCAGCAATTTCCCTAGAATTCTAATCTTGAGTCTCCTCCTCTCACTTTGTATGGAGTTTTAGTGTGCCACAGACTCTTCTTGTTTTGAACTTTGAAATCTATCACTAGTCTTTATGTCCTTTTTTGAGAAGATATTTAGTTACTTGTCTGACAACTAACTTTCAAGATGTCCCTTCTAAGGTTTAACTCAATAGTCTGGCATTTAAACTTCTGTCTCTCAAAACATGGGGCTGACACACCTAGAAACTGACAAAGACTGTGACAGTAAGCCCCAAACCTGCACACGTTCAAACCAGAAGAAATCCCAACATAGAGAAGATGAAGTAGACACAAAGTATGACTCCTAACCAAGAATTGACTTGTAATTGATATATGCGGGGAAAGGGAAGACTGTTTTCACCAGTGGAGTGTCAGTGAGTCTATCAACCACATTCCAACACAAGCTTCATGAGTAGTTTGCCAACACAAAAATTGATTCCATGTTGTTGAGGTTTTGTTTACTTTTTGTTTTTGTTTGGTTGATTGCTTGTGTTTTTGTTTGACCATTTTATTGTTGTTTTGGTTTGGTTTAATATGGCGTGTGTGTGTGTGTGTGTGTTTGTGTGTATTTTGCTTTGTCTTAGTTTTTTAATCTTATTAACCTTTTGTTTGTTTTGATCTTTTTTTTTCTTCCATAAGAGAGAAAGAAAGAACACACAATTTGGCACATAAAGAGGTGGGGAGGATTTTATGTAGTAAGAGGGTCCTGCTTGTTGGGGTTTCTGTCCCGCCCCGTACCCCACAGCTGGCAAGCCCCAAGGAAAATCACACAGAGTCTACATTAGGTTATAAACTGATTGGCCCATTAGCTCAGTCTTCCTACCAGCTCCCGTAACTTATATTAACCCATTGTTCCCATCCATGCCAGCCACATGGCCGGTACCTATTCTCAGCGAGGCAGCTTACATCCTGCTTCCTTGGTGGTCTGCACAGGAATGCTAGGGAAGCTTCCTGCTTCCCCAAATTCTCCTGTTCTCACCTCTACTTCCTTTCTGGTTTTCCCGCCTATACTCCCTGCCTGGCCAATCAGCATTTATTTAAAACATGATTGACAGAATACAGACAATTCTCCTGCACCAATTTTAGAGGTGCTGAGGGATGGGAAATATGATCAAAATATGTTGTATATAAAAATTTTCTAAATAAAAAAATTAATGTTGTTCATAAGGGTATATAAAAGCCACATGCATACATATTTAGAGGCTTTACACTGTTCATTTGCTTCTGGAATTTGTTGTGATTTTTCTGTGAATAGTATTCTTTTTTTTTTTTTTGGTTTTTCGAGACAGGGTTTCTCTGTAGCTTTGAAGCCTGTCCTGGAACTATCTCTGATCTCAAACTCACAGAGAACTTCCTGCATCTGCCTCCCAAGTACTAGGATTAAAGTATTCTTTTAAATAATAAGCAACCTTCTTTTCTAATTTCCTGCTTTAGTTTATAAAACAATAATTCTCATGATTTTCTGAGACAGAAACTTTGGAACTATACTAAATATTTTCTTTAATCAACCTCCCCTTCTAGAAAGCAGATAAATTACAATAAATTATGGATAATATTATAAATTATATCAATAATGTATAAATTGATAAATTATATCAATAACACTTTTTTCTTATTTAACCTTTGTAGTTTCCATTGCCACTAACTACTCCTTTTAAACCTTACTAGTGTCACCATACTTTTATATTAAATTCCTAATTCTCTGTATTCCCAAAGATCCCATTCCAATCTTTCAGCAATACAAAAACGGTGTTTTTCTGCAGTACAGTAATTCAAACTTCAAATTCTTACAGAGTATTTTTAGGTAGTATTTTAAAGCCTATTCAAACACAGACATAGCACTCCTTAGTTTCATACTTATGTAAAAATCACTCTTTATAATTCCCCTAGCCAACTATATAGCTCAACTAATTGTCAAGTTGTATACTGTGTAGCTAAAAGTAACAATTATTAGTCATTGGTTGCCTTATTTATGTATTTTATTCATTAAATAGCCATTAAGTATTGATTGCAGTGTTTTTTATTGGTGCTGAACATACTATGACAAGTTTAACCAGCATGGCCTACTGATAGCTGCTGGTAGAAATGGCTAATGAGAGTGTACAGCGGTGACAGCTAATATTCTACAGGTTGACTCACCATGAATAACTTTCCAATGGGAAACCCCACTTGGAAAAAATCTGTGGGATGTCCGACTGTAAATGACTGGTTGTTTCTGTCTGTAGTTTTCTTCATGTACATACATTCCTTTCCTAATAACAGCAATGGGTATTTTCCCCACTTGTATGTTTAGTCTCATGAAAATATTCCATCTACATACAAACATATCAGCTGTGGATGGATAGGAAGATGATTTCTGCTTAAGCTGTATACTTCTGATAAATAGAAATAATATTAGGAAATTTTTCATTATTCAGACTGACATAGGAAAGTAATAGTATTTTCAGTTACAAAGACAGTTAATTTTAGATTTCAGAACAAATTCAAAGCAAACTGGTTGCCCCTGGAGACAAATACACAAGGTAAATACCCAGAAGTTTATTGCTGAATCAAGGTCAGGAATGAAGCAACTTTGGTAGACATAACTCCCTGCAGTAATGGGCTTTCTGCACATACTCCTAACTCCAAGGTTCTGCCAACTAACTGTTTATTGTTTAAGTCCTGAATTTCAATGTCACTTTCTGTCTCTGAACCTTGGTCACTCAGAGCTATGCGTTTACTTTACTCACCATGCCCGGGCAGTGTGGCCTCCCTATCTTGAGAGAAACTGTGATCAGTATGGCTGTGTTTCTTATTGTTTACTCAAGAAGTGCTGTGTGACCATGAAAATGTGATTCATGTTTGTGCTGTAGAGGGAGAGAAACATGAGATTGTGTGTGTGTGTGTGTATGTGTGTGTGTGTGTGTGTGTTGAAAGGGAGATGTAGTTGAATGTTGGGAGAGAGAAATGTAAGAAATGTGGAAGCGTGAGGAGATGTCACTGATAAAGAAGATGTAGCTGTATAGAAGAGAAATATATATGTAGGTGAGGTGTATGTGAGGGAAAAGTATATGTTGTGTGGAGAATAGAATTTTGAGGAGAGAAATGTGGCTCTGTAAAGAAGAAGTATGAAGGTATGCAGCTGTGTGGAGAACATGTGGAGAATGTAACTGTGGGAAAATAAATGTGACTATGTATAGAAATGTGTGACTGTGTAGAAGAGAGATTATGTATACAAAGAGATGTGTATGTGGCTGCAAGTAAAAAGATGTAACTGTGTAGAGAGATTGTCAGAAAAGAAATTATTCAAGATGAAGCAAAGGAAAAGGTTATCATCAGGAAAGCATCTGCTTCTTTATTTTTCTTAAGTTACTCTCAGAAAGTGTGTATTTCCTTATTTACCCTCAGAAAAGTCTAGCCCTCAGGTAGAGAAGAACATTTTTCTAAGTCCCAACTACTCTGAAGGCACCCTTTTGCTACTGTGTGCCATCTTACCAACTCATATACTGGAAAGCTACCAGGGGAGTTAATATCCTCATGATACACAGAACTTGGCCTCTTCAAAGAAAGGAAGCCACATCTGTGTGTATAAAGTGATTTGAGCAGACACGGGGAGCATGAACAGAGGCTGTATGGATGGAAGGGTAGAAACCAAGTTCTGGGTATCAGAATCACAGCCACATTTTTTTCTCTAACAGCCCAGGAAAACACTGAGTAGTTTTGTGACTAGTGTCTTCCACCTCCTCAAATGGTGACACCATGCATACTAGAACATTAGTCAGGCATGTAGGAGTCATTATCAGTACTTCCCTCTCCCTGACAGGTCCCATCTGACTCATCACCGCATCTGCATGGAATCTTCTTGAGTTCTGTGGCATCACTTCTTTCACACTGACACCATCTTGCCCTGGTCTGTTTTTCTCTTGCAAATGTTCCTGAGCAGGCTTTTCACTGTATTCTCTTCTCTACATAAACTCAGTGGAGGCTTAAAATGTGAAACAATGTTCACATCTATTCTAACACTTAAGCGCTTTGATTCAGGTTTGGGAAGCAATTTTTTAGGACAGCCTGTGAGATCCTGTAAGATTATTTTTCTCCATGACTTCTATGGATTCATTCTTACAGCTGTCTTGGCTTTCCCCTGTGGGCAGAGCACAGCAGCACTACTACAAATGCCACTCACTCAACTTCAAATGCCTCTTCTTCACTCTCTTTGAGATTTATGTCCCATTCCAGCATCCTGCCATGTTCTTTATCTTTCCCCTCTACATATAAACCCAAGTATTACTTCTTTTAAAATATCCATGATGACTTGTGCTTTCAAAATTCAGTTGTAATAGGTTATAAGAGAACCACTCTTTTTCCCTTTTGAACACTTCTTTCAAAACAGAATGTTGTATTCAAGAATGATGGATTGTGATCTGTTTCCCACTTTGGGGAAGTTCAAAATGAACAGAATATAGCACCTGCCAGTCCCCATGGAGCATGACAATTTTGAGTGAAGGGATAGCATGATGAAACTCCGAAGGATACATACTTTAGATATTCTACCAAACATTTTATTTGAAGAAGTTATAGAAGATCAATTGTTCTCAATTTTGTTTCTAATATTTTTTATTCATGTTAATGCATTCTTCACTCATGTCACCAAGAAAACTATATTAACAACAGGAAAAGCCGGATATATGACTTCCCTCTCACTTTATCTGTATCTGGAGGTAGGTTGGCAATGGATTGGGATTCCCCAAGGTAGCCTAGGACCCATATAAGCCAACTAGGCACAAGATGCCAGCAAGTGTTATGTTAGTAGAACGAATCAGCACAATACCCATGTAAGCAACTCATTTCTGTCATGCATTTTGAACTGACTCTCTCAGGTGGTACTGGAAAGAGGAACAGGTATAATGTCAACACTGGGTTTGCAATAGGGCTAAGCAGTTGCAGTTCAAGAACTCCGGAAATTCTCCATCCTTTGCAGAACATTTTCTCTCCTCAACCTCTGTTGCTATCTTTCCCCTACTCTCCAACAATACCCGAAAACTTTTTTTTTCACATGAATAGTGTGTTTCTTTTGTGATCTCATGGTTTTTCTGAAACTTTATAATCATAGTGTGATTGAAGAGAGGTAGTACGACTCTGTGTGTTCACCTGGGTTCAAACACAGGATACCAAAAGGCAAGAAGAGAGACAGAGTAAACACCAAAGAATCATGTGTAACTCCAAACGTAGCATCTGTGACATTGGAGGACATGGTTCACACCACTGTTATTCTGATCTCACAAGTTCCTATTTGACTCCCCAGTTTTGTGGGCACACAGTTATTGAAATTCCTCAAATGCATACTTTTAAGTTTTTGTGGTTATATCCATCATGATTCAATAAACTTAAAAATTATTTATACACCATGAGATGCATATACAATATACCATTTAACTATAGTGTCAGTTTGAACCAGTAAGATGTTGGCTGTATCTCCAACTCTTTCTCACAATATTCATTAGCCTCTGAAATGGGCACTTTCCCATGTGGTACCACCAATGTCCCTCGTGAAAAGCCCATATGGAGCAGACAAAGTCAACTGGAAAAGACGCTGTAATGATGCCTGGGTCTTTTAAGGTAATAGATGTAGATCTCTCATTAACACACATGTATAGCAACTGGATTTGCCTCTCTGCCTGCTTTTTGATGTATATGAAGATGTTAGTTTCAAATAGGTCCTTTAACTGAGGCACAGCCATTAACATGGTTTCCTTGTTTCTCTCATGTCTAACTACCCACCTGCCTGGCCCAGTTGAACTGCCTTTCCTTCTTCTCCTTTACTATCTATTAGAACATGCTCCAAGATTGTTGCCTTTGAGAAGTACTCCAAGATCTCTCCAGGGAGTGTAGGGGATGCTCTTCCATCTCTCATACTTCCATGACTGTTCTCATCATCATAACACATTGTACGTGACTGATTAACAAGATACTTAGCCTTTGTGTGGTGGCTTTGAGTCTCTTGAAGGCCATATCGAACTTGAAATGATGTTCACTTCTTTGCTTTATTTTTAAAATCATTTCTTTTATTTTTTGAGATTATGTTGTATATACCTGATTTTCCCTTTCCTTTCCTCCATCAAAACCTTCCATATACCCATTCCTTGCAAATTCATGACCTTTGTTCCATTAATTTTTATTACATTCATATATGTATGTGCATATACATATATATATTCATAAACACATAAATACAACATTCTAATGAAGAAGTTAAATAAATCAAATTTAAACACCATGTTAAGAGATGGACATGATGGAATGAAATGCCAATCCCTAATAGGAGGTTCTATCCAGGAGATGGGATTTTAAACACAAGTACCTATGACAATCTTTCTAAAGCGGTAATATTGGAGAAAGGATTTGATGAAATGCAGACAAAGCTAAATGGCTATCCTGTATGGGAAAATGTTAAATATGAGTAAAATCCAATTCTAAGCCTGAAAAAAAACATTTCAGAAATATGCATCAACCTGCCCAGAGAGAAGTGAAGGGATGTGATACAGCAGAAGGCGTGGCAGGCGGGCAGCTCTGGTGGGACTAACCACCACCATGAGGTAAATAAAATGTAGCCTCTCTTCAATCACATTATGATTATAAAGTTTCAGGGAGACCACGAGATCACAAAAGAAACACACTATTCCTGTGAAAAAAGCTTGTGGGTATTGTTGGAGAATAGGGGAAAGATGGCAGCAGAGGTTGAGGAGAGAAAATGTTCTGCAAAGGATGGAGAATTTCCGGAGTTCTTGAACTGCAACTGCTTAGCCCTACTACAAACCCAGTGTTGACGTTGTACCTGCTCCTATTTTCAGTATCACCTGAGAGAGTCAGTTCAAAATGAGTTGCTCACATGGGTATTGTACTGATTCATTGTAAAATTACTGCACAGGTACAAATTAGTGAATTAAAGTCTAAAAGGGACTGAGGATACACCTCGGTGGCTAAGAGTGTTTGGTATGCAACAGTAAGGAAATGAGTTTGGATCCCAGCACTCAAGTGGCATGCTGGGATTGGTCTTGCCCAGGCCAGCAACCCCAGCATTGGAGGGAGAGACAAGAGGCTCTCATTGGTTTGTTGATTGTCAAGCAGCCAAAACACTCAAGTTCCAGGGGCCAGGATACACCCCATCTCAAAGAAACAAAGCAGAGATTGAGAGAAATAGATAAGACTGGTGTACAGTCCCCTCTGGTCTCCTTGCTCCAGGTGCCCACACAGGTGCATATGAGCTCTTGTTCTCACTCTTTCTCTTGTTCTCCCTACTTCTTGGCTTCTCCTCTCTCTTCCTCTCCCCTTTCCCACTTTCCGTTCTGTCTCTGTCTCCTCTCTCTCTCGCTCTTCCTCTCTCTCTCTCTCTCTTACTTTCTTACACACACACACACACACACACACACACACACACAAACACACACACACACAGTGGAAGAGAATTGCATAGCTTGTGAAAGACTCTGGGTTCAATCCACAGTACTGTAGTTCTGTAAACAAACAATGTGTCCCCACCAAACAAAACAAACAAAAAAAAACCCTGAAAAGAGATTTTGGGAACGCAATTGGTACAGAGAAAGCATTCTAATTGTCTGTCAGATGCTGAGTTTAATAGATATTTAGATAACTTAGGAAGGGTATGATATTTGAAACTGATACCACTCTCCAAAAAAATGCCAAGAATGGGCTATCCCAATTCACTGTAAAATGTAGTGTTTATTTTTATTTTCCACTGGATCAATATTCAGTCATGATTTAATCCATCAATATCGTTAAAGGTTCTTTGTGCTGTAATCAAACCTATCACGGATAACTAAAACCAGCAAGATTGTCAAGTAATAGCTACTGAGAATAGAATGACTACATTCAGGGTGTGACTGGAAATAGGAGCAGTGCTTGAGAAGGACAGGACCCGGGGAAAATCTGGTGACCTGAACAGTGGAAGCAGAATGAATGTGTGTTCTAGACTCCAGTGCTGCCATGGTCACCTTGCTCCATGACTTCATTCTTGTCCTCTTGACTTATTAGATAGTTCTGGGAGAATGCGCCTGTCAAGTTGGCTGCTATGGCTGTTGAGACCTCAGCTCTGCGCACTGAAGTGAACTCTGTGAACTGTGAAGAGGCTGCACTCATTGGTTCAGGCCCTCTTCCTTCCTCAACGCTCTGATATTCTAGCGGAAGATTAATGGCCGTGGAAGAGAAACAGACATTTGAATGAGAAGAGGAACATCAGTAGATCAGTTTTGAGTTTACTAACAAAAAACTTGGGACTTAGATATTTTGAAAGAAAAACTTTTTTAAAAAATGTGTAAAATATTGAAACCTCATATATTTTTAGACATTAAAAACTTCATTTTGAAGCAAAAATTCAGTCCCTTCTCTACTACACACTGGCTCTTAAATGTGTTACTTTGTCTTTTAGAATCTGTTATCATATATGTATATTGTATATACAGAGAAGCCTTGAATTTGGTTATTTACATATGCAATGTATAATCTCATTTTTTGCTTCACTACAAAGTTAAACACGCCAGGGAAACTTGCCAGGAACAACAAAAATCCCATAAAGTCAAGTATGTAATTCTATAACTCTAAACTCTTACTGACTTTGTAGAGAGAGAAATGCAAGGTCAAAGAGCTAACATGAACTGTATTTTTCTAAAACTGGGGATGCATTCCTGGTGACTTGCTGGGAGCTGCCTTGATATCTCCGGTTCTGGATGAGTTTGTGAAACGGAACTAGATGTTCAGGATCTGGCTGTCCTTGTTTAGTCCAGCTGCCAGATGGGTGTGCCCTTCAAAACACAAGTGTAGAGAAACCAACGATTAATATTCTAACTTAGCAAACAGAGTGAATACTTTCTACCTTTTCTTTAAAATTTTAATGCTTTTTCACTTGAAGGTAAGAGAGGAGTTATAGTAAAATCAGCTATCAAACAGGTTTGAGAAAATAATGAAACAAAATTACAGAAATACACACAAAAAACTCTAGGTATATAAGCAATGGCTTAGCACCAAATGATGGAATGCATGCAGACTTAAGGATAAAGAGAGACATCACTGTCACTGTAGCCTGGTATTTGGCAGATGCAAAAGACACAGCAGTCCCATGCATCTCATCTTATCATCGGCAGAGAGCGAGCTGACCTGAGGAGCGGCATAGTGTGCCCAACTTTAATTCTGGTCATCTGTTGCATCAGAACTTTCCATTTAATTTACTTAATTTTAGGTATGACACCGTAAATCTAAGCACATGACTTTGTGTGTCCTAATTATACTTTTTTTCTTAGCAAAAGTAATCTTCATAGAAATAAAAATTAGTAAAGGACATTCTCATTTACTGCTTCTTCTGAAGATCTTAGTTATCTAATGAGGCTTATCTCTTTTTTTTTGGAGAAAAGGCAGTTTAGAGTCAAATATGTCAAAAGAATTAAAATATAAAACGAAGCAAATTGAATCCAAGCGGCTTCAAGTAATTGAGGGCAATAGCAGTTAAAAATTTTTGGAAACCCTTTGCCTAGTGGGAGTCACATCAGTGTAGGGTAGCTGAGGATGAGGGGATCTCAGATTAATGAGGTGTTCACTTGCTGGAGCATCATCATTTTCTGATCTCTGTACTGCTCTCTTTTCATCTCTTGATATTGACTGAGCCCAGTTCACTTTCTTTGTAAAGCCTTCATCGTGCTCACCCCTCCCCCTCGGGTTCCTTGTTGCCCTTTCCTAAGACAGTCCCCTAGCCCTACCATAGGTACCTATCATTTACCTGCATGTTCTCAGGGTACACTGAGCTCAGGGATAGGCCAGATGATGACCTCCCCAATGGTAGCATGCACAAAGTTTAACCCATAATTAGAATAGAATAATACTCATTAAGGTGACGAGTGCTACAAACATGGTACCAAATATATGACTAAAATAAACATAGGACACTTACTGGTCCTCAATCAATTATCTTTAATTATGTATCCTTTGAAAAGATTTATCTTATTACTTATTAATATGTATTAATATGCAAGTGTTTTTCTCTCTGTGTCTGCATGTATGTGTTCAGGAAGTGTAGCGTTCTTGGCTGCCCTGGAGGGGAAGTCAGGAATTGTAAGAGGCCCCATATGGGAGCTGTGAACCAAACAAGTACTTGGAAGAGCAGCAAACACTCAAACTGCTGAGCTGTCTCTCCAGCCCTACTAATCTATAGATATATTTGGTCACATTTTCTGAAACAGAGAAACAGAAATTACTGTGAATCACTTAACTGTAAAGTGATAACTTGCTTTTGATTAGATAAGACATTAACCATAGAAACAAAACTTCAATTATCCATTAGGCTATCCATTGCGATTATGTCATGGTCATTTAAAGAGATGCTCCGTATCAAAATTCTTTTTTTTTTATTTTTATTGTTAAAAGAAAAATTTACATTTACTCCCCCTGTTCCCGGCCCTCCCGCTCCCCCACCACCCCACTGCCCTCCCCCTGCTTCCTTATGATGGTGCAGGATACCCTGTCCTATGGGAAGCCCAAGGCCCTCCCCCCTCCATCTCAGTCAACTAACTTAATTCTTATGCAATCAAAATTCTTTTACACCTCCATATTGAACCATTTTTCATGGATCATTACGGCAGCTAGAGTTTATTCAGAAATCTATCTTTTCAAGATTATTTTAAACGGGTAGCTAAAAAAAAAAAAGAAATCCTTCCATTACATTCTGAAATCTTTACATTGCTCTATAGTGTTTCAAATTCAAAAGGAGAGAAATGAGGCTTAAGGAGGTGGAGTCACAGTTCCATGGAGGCACAGACAACAGGTGGCCATAGTACAAGTTGAACTTGTACCATCATGATGTCAACTGATCTTTTCTTCCTCCATAATGCCTCATCTACTTTATTCCTCCTACCCCGAAGCCCAGGTTGGCCCTGCCAGGATTTGGGACATGGGCATAAATGATTACAGGTGCACAGTAGCAGCCTGGATGAAGACAAAGTGTTAGGGCGCTTGAAACAGGAGGAAAAGCACTTCCCTGAGGAGAAGATGGAAACATGAACACACAAGAGAGTGCTTTCAGAAGTTCATCTGGCTTTGAGCAAGAATCAGGATTATGTGTGTTGGGCATATCTTGATTACAATACCCAAGCCTTATTTCCATCCTTCAAAGCTCATGAAAGAGTAGGCTATGCTCTAGCGTAATCTAATAGTGACTTTCTGAGCTCACATTGGCCACACCTAAGTTGTGAAATGGAGCCAGTAGAGTAAAGAAACTTTCCCAGCCTTGATAACAACAGAAGTTGAGAAAGGCCATGATTTCTGGAGGTGTACATAAAGCAAATCAACTACCCAAGAGGGAGGAGTTTTATTTTAGCAAGCATCATGGTTTAATCATGACTCCAGCTGGCTCCTCGTATGCCATTCTCTGCTCTCTAGCAGTGATATATGGCTTAGATACAGGACACATATCCTGGCATGGGACTTAGTTCCAGTCTTTTCCTGCTTCCTTAATATTACCATATCCACAATTGTTTCCATGCCTTCATTTCTTCACTCGTGAGACTTAAGATAATGATGTTTGTCTTTCACAGAAACTATAAATTAGGTATATACCCAGCACTTAAAATGGAGCAGTAACTCATTTCAAGTCAGGAACTGTTACTGCTTTTCCATCTGTAATCTTGTTTTTCTATTTCAACTGAGTTCTCAGGAAATAATTGAGTAAGGAAAGAGTGGGTGTTCTGAAATTCAAGCCATATTGTTTGCACATAAGCTAGATGTCTGTATGTCTGACAGAGAAATTTCTAGTGATTTCTCCATGGATTAAGTGCAGCAAATTCCTATGACTGATTTACTGCATAATTACATGAGTCCTTATTTTTTTAAGTGTGCACTGCCCTCTTATTTCACAGGTGGATTTGTACAAAGCAAGCTAGAGTTTGGATGTTGAATACCGCACCCCCTCCCAAAGGCCCAGGTGTGAAAGTCTTGATGCCCTAGCTCAGTGCTATTAGGGGTTGTGGAAAGTCTTTAGCTTGAGTGTGTGATGGGAAGGTCATTATGGGACTCTGGTTTCTCCTCTTTCTCTTCTTGACCATGAGGTGAGGGTTTCACAGGCCCCTGCTATGATGCACTACCTCATAACTGGCCCGAAGCAATGACACCAGTGCATTGGAGAATGAAACCTTGAAAATCATGAGTCAAAATAAATGATTTCTCCTTATATGTCACGTATTTGTAGAGGGGACAGAAATCGAATGGCAGGTTTAAGAAGAACTGTAGCAGGGACCAGACCTCTTCATTCCCATTGTTCTCTGTTTCGTGCCACACTTGGATCCCTCCCTTAAGAGCCTCTCAGTAAGTTGACAAAGATAACAGTATAGACATTTCAGTGTAATTTTAGAAACAAACTACGATTAGTACAAAGAATGAACAACAACAGCAAAACCCTACCGTTCTGGCTGTAATTATTCATGAGTCTCAAAAAAAATCAATGAATACAATAATCCAAACCCCTATTTTCTGTGTCTAAAATGCTATTATTTTGCCTGTAAAGTATTAGTTAAAATCACCTTAGGAGGTCACTTTTGAAGGTTGCTGTCCAGGGTCCTCATCGAGTTCCATAAAACTTCTTGAAAAAGAGAAGAAAAAAAGCAGGAGTTATACAGACTTATGGGAATGTTAACAAGATCACATTATTACACTGTCTCATTTCTTTCGATTCAAATTTTTTATTTTCGTTATCTTTCTGAAATTTTATCTGCCTTGTTCCCTAGGCTAGCCTCACACTTGTCATCCTCCAGCCTCAGTCTCTCAAGTAGTCTGGGTTACAAGCCTGTGCTGCTGTGCCTAGAACTAAGCTTTCTCATAGTTGAGGCATAATTTTCTTCTATATGAATTTATTATATCTTGCTATGTGAAAGTGAAGTAAGACTCAAGATTTCCATAATAGTTTATAGTTGTCAAGGTATTTGGGCATGTTTATCATTAAACTCAGTAACAAACCCATTAGTTATTGGTCTTTTAATAAACAAAATCCTATAAGTATTATGCATTACGTATATAAACATGTATATAAATACGTATCTCTATGTGTTAGCTATGCATACACACATATATGATGCTTGCACATAAAACAGGATTTAACAAAAAATATAAATTTGAGTACATTTGTTTTACTAATTTGTATACTTCTTTTACATGTGTAAAAAACTAAGAAAAAAGTTGAAACACATTTTTACAACAAATGGAGGACAGGGTGTCCTGCACCATCGTGAGGAAGCAGGGGGAGGGTGGTGGGGGAGCGGGAGGGCCGGGAACAAGGGGAGTAAATGTAAATTTTTCTTTTATCAATAAAAAAAAAAAACCTAATTCTCTAGAGTGATGAATATATGTCAGGTACACTATCCACTATAACTGGGAGCCAGGGTAGCTTCTGAGAAGATAAAAGATGACACAAATATGTGGTTTTTGAATAGGCTGTAGTCTAATGGAAAGCAAGCAGGGACATGTTCAGGAATGGGTCATTTAAAACAAATATGGGGACACTGTCATCCAGGTTCATATTGAGAATGACAGCTCCTGACAAGAAACTGTATTTGGCTGTGAATAAAAACTTCCAAAAGGAATTTGTGTCTGCAGAGACTGACTGGCTGATTAGAATTTGAGTATTGTAAACTCAAACCCAAATGAATCAGACCTCAACATAAAG
>JAQHUG010000065.1:1492755-1515471 GCA_028555095.1 Dicrostonyx torquatus
AAAAGTCAATTTAAGTGATGCTTAAAAATTTAAGAATTTATTTATCTCTCTCCTGACTCTAGAAGTTTACAAAATTTAAGATCAATACTAAACATTGTTTGTACAAAAATGATTCTTGAGATACACAAAAGTGTCCCATATCTATTCTTCATCTCCACTACAAATTTTGACTCATTAGGTCTGAACTCCTTAGAACTATTTCCCCTAGACTCAAGTGAAGGTCATGTAACCACACCCCTTTCAGGGCTACCAAATGAAAGAAATATAGGATCTATGTTATATTCTAAGATAGAAATTATTAGCAAAAATGACAATAAATTTTATAAGCATTTATATTTACTATGTTGTAGTCAAAGGCTTAACAGACTCTTTAGTCTGCAATTTATAAGAGATGATAATCAAAGATTTATTCATCCAGCAGTTGAATTTTTATATAGAACACATTTTGCTTTGGTTTGGTTTCTTTATGAGTATATAAAGAGCCTTTACACTTGAATTAAACTAAAGATGATGACCCTCACATAGAGGTCTGTGTGATTAAGTTTCAGGAATGGGTTTATTTAAATTGTGAGAAGAAGCAGATGCTGGACTAGGACATCCTCACGGCCCTGTGTCCTCATCCCACTGAGTGATGGAGTCACAGTTTCCAGAAGAGAGCAGAAATGCTCTGGGAAGTCCAACAACTCACCTAAAGTCACTCAGTAAAAAGCATCTGGGCCAGGAAATGAACCCAAGTTCTGTCTAACTCCAGGGGCACGGTCTTCATATTGCATTGCTCTCCCTCCACAGACTGGTTTTCCGGGGAGACCAGCCAAGTGTAAGACAGGAATTCCCTACACAAAAGATAAGTCCTCTTTGGCAACACTTAAAAGTTTAATTCATTTTAATGTAATACTAAATACTAGCTTTTTAATACCAGAGGAACTGGGGATTAATGTATGGGTAGTCGGGAATCAGTCAGTCTTTCTTTGGTCCATATACATATTCATAGGTATTATTATGTGGTGTGCCACATGGTTTAAGATCTTACAATCTGATTTTGTTTTTTGTTTTCAACAAAATATTAGCCATGTACTTTTGCAAATCACATTTAACCACAGTCATTTAGTTTCTTCATTGTGATGTTGGTAGGAAGAAAAGTATTGTATATACTGTTCATGCTATAATGTGTGTATAGATATATATCCAGAGTGTATATACTACTTATCACAGATCCAAACCCAGGGTAAGCTTACAATAATTGATTTATGGCACTATTAGTATATTAGTATTATTATTAATAACAGCAACACAATTATAAGTAGCTCAATTTTCCTCTAGCATTTTAGAATATTATGAAAATTTAAAATGGTTTTGGAATACCCAGAAATCTCAAATAATCAAGGTCCATAATTAAATATTTACTCTTTTAAAATAAAACACAAAGTAGCATTTATTACACTAAGTATTCTGCTGGATTTTTAAACTGAATGTGATTATAAAATTCTGAATAAATACATGTTATTTATATAGATTTCTACATTTTACAAAGTGATAATAAACGCATCCTCATTTTATCTGTAGCATCAATAGTTAGGTAATTAAATAGGTGAGGAAATTAACACAAAATTGGACTTATTTAACCAGTTTCACAGTTTATGAGATGAATGTGAATTGTCTTTAGCACTGTGTTGATAACTTTGGTAGCAGAGTGGACATAGACATCCCATGTCCCTCTCTGGCACAGTTCTTATGCATCCCTCATCTGTATCTGTGTTTCATATTAGGGCTGCTATGAGTGACCTGGGACTATGAGTTCTGCTAGCTTACAGGCAAAGGGACCTGTTGCTGAGCGACTGGATGCATATTCTGCTTTCTGCACTCTGAACAGACACAACAAAGATTTATAGCTTCTGCAAACAAAATGATTAATTCCTAAATGAGAATGCTGTATGCTGCTTGCAGTCCTCTGTGTGCTTTCATGTGTTACAAAAGAAACACAAGCTTAGCTGCAATGGGAAGAACCTAGAAACTCAGATTTCACAATCAGAGAACTTTCACTTGTGCTTATACTAAAAGCCAAACCAAACCAAACCAAAACACAAAACCCTTTCCCTCTGCAATCTTAATATACTAATCTTCACCAACCAAAGAAAAATGGCATGCTTATTTAGTAGGATTATTATGAGAATCTATCATGATTTTATATGATTCTAGAATGGGAAAGAGAGCCAGAAGAACTAAGCAAGTTATGGAGAACCTGGGTAAATTATTTAAGGTAGGTAAAGGATGAAACTTGGAATATATATATTCTAAGGTCAAATTTCCATATGTCGATGTAAACTTCTATTTAAATCAGTGGAGTTCTCTTATTAATCTGCTTTCTTGGTAATAGTTACAAATGTTGGCTTAAAAAGAACAAAAGCATATGTCTAATGAAGGTTTACATAAAAATTTTGTTTATGTCGGGAGGCAGAGGCAGGCGGATCTCTGTGAGTTTGAGACCAGCCTGGTCTACAAGAGCTAGTTCCAGGACAGGCTCCAAAGCCACAGAGAAACCCTGTCTTGAAAAACAAAACAAAAATTTGTTTCTGGTTAAGTTTTATCTAAAGTTTTCACAGTAGTTAAAAATACCAAGCTGGCGTAGCTGACTTTCTGCCAGATTGTCTGAAGTACTCAGAAAGTGAGACTTTTCATCTTCTCCTATCTCTATAGTAAGCATGCACCTTTCCGTTCACTTCGGGTTTTTCTGATACTTTGGGCCTTCTTAATTTTTTTTCTTAAGCCCCCTCTCTGCCTATGTCTGCCTGCCACCATGTATCTGTTCTCCACACCAATAACTCAATTACTTATTTTTCCTCAGCTAAGATATATAAAGATACACACACATATGCACACGCACGTGCACAAGCACACATGTATATATGAGATATACAAACTGCCTGAGGTGTTTTTCTTTTAAACTCTAATGAAACTGTACTTGAACTTAAAAATAATTTATACATAATAACAATAGCATTTAATATTTATTTAGTGATTTTTTTATTGACCAGGCACTATTCCAAACTTTTGCCTCTTATTTAAATCTCATGATACATATGAGATTGTCAGCAATTAGTGTTCCTTATTTGTATCACATCTAGAGGAATTAAATATCATGCCTAATTTACATTTCTAAATTTACATTTCCATTATAGAGTGCTATTGAAAATTACATCTTCATCATCATTGAACATTATTAATTATAATCATCAAAACACCCCGCAGACATTTCTCAATGAATTTATAATGTAATACCATCCCTTCACCATTTAAGAATATAAGAAAGAACTCATTCTAAACATCATACATTTACTCAGATGGAGGATACTACCAAAATCAAGCTTAATAAAACTGTTTTCTGAATCAGATGTGTTTCCAGACTCCCAGCCCAGGGTTCTTTTTACAATGCCAAAATGCCCCTCCCCTTTTATGTTCTGAGCCATCTTCCACCCATCACTAACTATGCTCAAGTTTCTGGGCTGTGATCAGAAATACTTACCTGCCTGGCTTGTCAGGATTAGGGCACACAGTCCCAGGACAACAGTAAGTCGCAGAAATGAGACAGCCATTCCTGTTGCCCTGGGTATTGGTGCAGGTAAATTGCTTAGATGCACCTGAATCTTTGCTCCATTTATAAGATAGTTGTGGTGACATCACCTGCTGTGGAATTTAGGCTGTTGCACAAGATGTCTACACAGCTTGCTCTGAGATCTCCAACAGGCTCAGCCCTGTCTTTCAAAATCAAAGCAATTTCTTTCTTTCTTTTTTAAAAAATTTCATTAGTTTACAAAGAATTGGGTTTCATTTAGGCATTTTTCAAACCAAATTTGCCTTTGTAGTTTCTTTCACCTTCTTCTCTATTCTTCTCCATTCTCCCTTGTTCCACCCCTAATAGCCTCCTATCAACTTTCAAGTCATATGTGACCTTATCCCTTTACCCCTACTTCTCATTACTTCCACCTCTTGTTCCCCTCTTTCAGCCACCTGTCTAGTTTCATAGTTTACACTACCCTCACAACTGCTCACTTCCATTTGTGTTAGCATTGGAAGTTTAGATTTTCTTATGAGACAGAACATGTGGCTAGAGCAGCTTGTTAATACAATACCCTCCTTCCACCATTCAGAACCTTATAATTGCATTTTTTCTTAGCATACTACATTTCATGATGCAGGCTTTTGTGGATGTACATCCATTTCCTAGGCATTGTGATGAATGCAGCAGCAATAAACGGGAGTGTACACACATCCTTGTGCATACCCAAGAATAGCACAGCTAAGCCATATGGTAGCCCTGCGTGGAAGCTTTTGGAGGAACCTCCGTATTGGCTGCAATAGTTTATACTTCCATCAACAGTGAAGAAACGATTCTTCTGCTCCATAATCTTGTTGGTCTTAGTTGTCACTTGTGGTCCAGGTCATAGCCAAATTCATTGGGATGAAATGGAAGGTCCGAGATTTTAATTAATACTTGCCTCATGGTGAAGGATGTTGAACATTTAAAATATATATTTGTCTGCGTTTGTATTTCATATTTTCAGGTGTTCATCAGCCCACTTATTAAACAGCAGTTTTGTGATTTAGGTGTTTAATTTTTGCTATTCTCATATGTTCCGGATATTAATTTAATTTCTGAGGTATAGCTGGGAAAATAATTGATAGTCATCTCCTTACTGTACAGAAACATTTGAGTCTCATCTAGTCTCATTTGTTGATGCTTAAGGACAGTTTTGTTGCTATTGAAGTCTTTTTCACAAAGTTTTGGCCCATACCTATAACTTCAAGTGCATTCCCTATATTTTCTGCTGGAAGCACTAATATTTGGGGTTTTAAATCCCTTTAAATTAAAATCATTTAAGTTAAAATGATCCATTTTAATTGATGCTTTTCTGTACAGGATGCGTGGTGTGGATCTAAGTTTATAAATACCTGGTTCTGCCAGTACTGTATGTTGAAGAGATACTACAGACCAGACTCAATTCCCTTAAAAATGTCAATGAGTTTCATCACGGAATTAAAAGAAAACAATGCAAAAATTTATTTAGAAACAGGAAAGACCATGCAAAGACAAAGCATTTTAAATTATTGTTTGTTCTTTTTTATGTAATTTTTTTAATTTTAAATTTTCTATTCACTTTACAAACCAACCACAGTTCCCACTCCCTCCATTCCTCCTGCTTGCCCCTCCCCTCGCCTCTATCCACTCCTCAAAAAGGGCAAGGTCTCCTATGGGGAGTCAACAAAGCCTGACTTGTCAAGTTGAGGCAGGACCAAGCCCCTGCCCCCAGCATCAAGGCTGAGCAAGGCATTCCACCATAGGGAATGGACTCCAAAATGGCAGCTCATGATCCTGGGTGCTTAAGTAATGGTTTTAATCATTTGAAAATTTCATATGATGTATTTTGATCATATTCTTTCCCCCACCCCAACTCCCCAGTTTACTCTCCCATATTCATACCCATTCAACTTCATTTTTTCTCTTTATTGAATAAACAGGAAGAAACAAACAAACAAGCATGATGTTCAGTTTTTGCTGGCTGATTGCTCCTGAGCAGCTATCAATTGCAAACAGCTTCTCTTAAGAGGAATGAATATAGCTTGAAGTATTACAGCACCAGACTACAAGTTATACTATGGAGTTGATAAACTCAGTCTCCTACTGACACAAAAATAAGCATGCAGGTCAAATGTCTCTCTCCACGCTTGGACCTGACCTCCCATTCACAGATGGGCATACCCACTCAGATCATGGTCTTTTTCTTTGCTTGTACTCTTTCTTGTTGATGGGATAGCTTCCCTATCATTTCTCCCTGGAGCATTGTAGTTTATTCTTCAGGCTTAGGTCCAAATGCCCACATCCTGTGTAATTGTTATGATATCCATTGTACCTTACTCTTGCTGGACATTCTTCCATCATTAACTGCCTTTAGAACCCTTAATTTCATTGCTCAAGAGTTAATGACTTTAATTGCTCCCTCTTCCTTTATCCTGAGGATGGATCTATCTATCTATCTATCTATCTATCTATCTATCTATCTATCTAATTTTTATCATTTATCTATCCAATCTATTATCCACCTACCATCTATCTTTTGTCTTTTTCTAATTATCTATCTACAAATAAAAATTTTCAACAAAAATGCATATTGCCAAGCTTTTTTTTTTGATCCATTGCTCTCAAATACCTGACATTGATTCTTCTCAAGTAAAGACTGATTCACAGACAAGCCTTCATCAAGATAGCTTTATGCCATCTGGTACACTGCTCATGATGGAACACTGTGCTTATATTGTGGGTCACTGAGGGTAAGATAGTCCAGTGATCTCTATGAACTGTGTCATGGATTCTGGCATGTGGCTGTGTTTGCTGGAAAAAAAAAACAATATTCGAGAACATTTTGGAAGGACATGTTTTTTTCAAATTAGACTACAGGAAAGCAAAAGCTTTAGATGGTGTAATTTATGAAAGAATTCTGCTGATTTCTTGGGAGTTCAAAGGGATATGGCAGGTGAAACCCTGAGTGAACTGCTTTTATTGGTTGCATAGCAAGAAAATAACATTGTCAAAAGCATTAGATCATTATCACCATGTTTGCACATAGAAGCTAACTAATAAATATGTAATGAATAAATTATATAATGAATATCTTTGAGAAAGGAAATCTAAACTGAATGTTTTAAGTAGCTCTCTCAGCCCTTATCTGTGTGATGATGATTGGTGCCACTCCGAGTTCTAGCTACTTTATCTGTAAAATCAGAACATAATGTTTTCTGGCCTCTGTCTCCATAGTACATTAAATAGCAATGATGGAATGTCTGATTCTCTGTACGGAACCTTTCATGCACACCAGGCTAATAGCAGCTAACCAGCTGTGCCTTGTCAGCCACAGGCATATAAGCAAATGAACTTGACTTAGATAAAGAAAAATGAAAGAGGACTTTATCCGTGCTGAGAAAAGGAAGCAGAGGATCTTTTCCTAAAACGTGTCTCGACTTTGTTAGGAAGTATACAAATGAAAGAATTATGCTTTAGATCCCATGAACACTGACACATTCCTCAATTTCTATGTGGCTTGGACCTAGCGTCTGAAAAATAAAAAATATTTATTTTTCTTGTTATTGTCTGTAGATTCAACAGGCAAATATATGTGAGAGGTAACACACTGCCTTGTACACACTAAGGGGAAATAAGTGATGGGCATTTTATTCTCCCCGCTCCCTTTCCTTTCTCTCCCCTCAACATCCTCTCATCACTCCTCCCCTCCTCTCCTCTCCACCCTTCTTTCTTCTCTTCTGTGTTCTCTTGCCTTATATTCTACTTCACATGATCCCATCCCACCCTTTCTCATCCTGTTCACTTGGATTGTCCAAAGACAGAAATGACTCTTAACCATGCAAGAAACATCGAGATGAAGACCAATATTACTAATAGAATATTCTGGTCATGTGA
This sequence comes from Dicrostonyx torquatus, assembly GCA_028555095.1. Lineage (NCBI taxonomy): Eukaryota > Metazoa > Chordata > Mammalia > Rodentia > Cricetidae > Dicrostonyx > Dicrostonyx torquatus. The sequence goes on from JAQHUG010000065.1 coordinate 1,500,224, forward strand.
GAAATTAGATACAGCACATATACAAAGCAGTCCAAAGTTGCTATTATTATCTTCATTTTGTATAATGAAATACAAGTTTAGAAAGATTAGTTTCTCAAAGGATATAAATCCCATGTGAGGCAGAGCAGGAAATTCGACCTGAGGTTGTGTGACTCCAAAGATTCTGCTAGTAACCACGATGTAATATTGTACTGGCAGCCACGGAACTGCCTTGGTAAAGAGACTGGATAAAGCAAGGGGCACTGCAGTCCCCAGCCTAGTTCACAAATACATCTGCATCTGCTCTGTTCCTTGGATTGACCGCTCCAGTTCTTATTGATCTCTGAAGGAAGCCTTGGTCTTCTGCAACTATGTTAGCTTGATCTCAGCTTGCCATACAGGATGTGCAGTGTCCATAGTGCCTTCTTCATTCTTGGCAGAAGGCAAACAGGAGATAAAGCTTGAGGATCAAATAGATGATAACTGATTACTAAGGAAGTTCACATCAGCAGTCAGAAGTATATCTCAGATATTTCACAGAATATAGCCATATTAAAACAACTTATTGTTTGAGCTAAAATTTGTTTTATTCTTTTATCCAACACTGAGATTTAATAGGGAAATCCTACACTTGTTTGTGGAGACTAGTAACTATGCTTGTTTATGCCCTCATAAATGTTTTCACACATAAAAATTTGCATTGTGGAGTTACATAAAGGGTCAAAGGGTGTAAAGTACATGATAAAGAAATTGTATTTTAAAAATGAATAGTGTATGGAAGCCCAAATCATGCATGGCACTAGATGCTCTTTAATAGGATGACCGGAGCATGTTTTTCTCTGAGCATTCCCTAAGAGAATCTTACCTGGGATATATTTCTCTCCTTATTCCACATCAAGAAGCCACAAGAACCCTCTCTTATTCCAGCTCCAACTTAGTTGAGGTTAGGGACCTGCCCTGGAAGGGATGTTTACAGTGCAGGTGAGACTCTCCTTCTCAGGTACTGAGGAGTGGCAGCACTCTGTCACCGTAAGACCTCTTTGTCTGTGGCTTGTCACTTAGCCAATTCTCATGTAATAGATTCCTTTATTAATTACTTATTCATTGTACATTTTTGAGCTTGTACTATTTGCCATGTTTTCTGCTTAGCACCAGAAAATGCATAACACGAATCCTATTTTGCTTAAGGAGACACACGTGTGAGTTCTTCCAAAACAAATGATAATGGAGTCGTGGCAGATTCCTACCATACATTAGCAGGGTGTGAAGGTCAAGGAGGGTCATTGGGTGTTGAAAAGTAATTATACGAGTGTTGTTGATACAAGCAAGACACTTTAGGCAGAAGGGATGAAACATATTCAGGCAGAGGCTCCTGGAAGAACAAAGCCTGATTCTAGGAATTAGCTCTCAACTTCTGCAGTGATCACGTTAGAAATGACAATTAAAGCAAGCTGACTGAACTCTCAGATTTGCTTCAGTTACTGTGTATGTTACAGAAAGATCATGAGGCGAAAGAAAAGAGTAAAGAAAGAAGAAAGGGGATGGGGGAAGACACAAGAGAAAATGTTTTCAGGTAGGGTAAAAATATTCACTAAATATTAAAACTACAGTCAGTAGTTAGTACCCTGTTATGTTTCGAAAGCAGAATTTTAAAAAGCGCACTGTCTACTATCCCATGACTACTTAGAAGTGCAAATTTTCCTTAGCTCTTTATCACTGAAGAACCAATTTTCTTAACAAAGTCCTGTGGATTCTCTTTTCAGATATCCTTAAAATTTGCTTCTCCTATGTCCACAGTAAATGCTACTCCTGGGACTTTATCTGGTGCACAGTGAGAGCAACCAGAACACTCTATTTTGTGATAATCGTTATTCCAGGTTGTCTTTCTCATTGCTGCCATTTTTTTCATTTCTAAAACAATAATTAAGTTTCCATCCTCTGCCACCTCCCTCACCTGATACTGTGGCTCCTCACATACAGATATCTCATATTTCACCCACATCTGCTGGTTGAGGCTTCCTCTCAGGAGTATAGCAGAATGAGTCTTAAAGCATAGGTCAGGTGGCCTCCAATCAGTTTGTGTCTTCGCCAGGGAAAGAATTTCTCTGGCGTGTACTGGAATGTATGCACTGTTTGTTTACATCCAGTGCACACTCTAGGTTGTCTATACCCTACTTAGTAAATCACTTAGCATTCTTTGAGTTCTTGAGATTTTATTTAGCAAGTAGCTTATGCTCTCTAACTTCATGCCACCATTTCCAGCATGAAGATAATCAGAGTACCAGCTTCATACAAATTTTATAGGTATAACTGAGATTATGTATGATGACCTTGACATCCTTTGTTTCTAATAAATACTATAACACTTCAACACCTTCTGATCATGCATTATAATCCTTTGGCTTCTTTTATCCATGTCACTCCCTCTATTATCTTACCAGAAGCACCTCCTTCAGGTAGCTTTACATGCTTACTATTCTGTATATACTGCTTAGAATAACCAGCTCCCACCAATTCATTTTTTAACTATTGCATCCTTCTTAAAGAGACTGTGTTCACATCAATGATCTAATCCATGACAAATCAATCACTTCTTCTGTCAGCTCACTTTGCACACACCTTCATGATAGCATGCACTGTACTGAACAATGAGTTATTGCTTATATATCTGCCACACCAGTTAAGTCACACGCTCTTCAAGAATGAGCCACGCCTAATTTATCCTTGAATACCCTTTGCCTTGAATACTCAGCAATGACTGGCGAGTCAAGAGTGTTTAATAAATACATTGAGTGTCCAGTGGGTGCCTGTTAAATGTGTGAATAACAATTAAGGCCAGAGCTGATTTCAGATGCCCATTGGAATGAGATTCAAGGCTTGAACTAAAGGAGCAGATGTAAACAAGTAAGGTGGTTAGGTGTTCAGTAGCTTTTGTTTTGCTAGTAGCTAAAATATGGCTGAGGGAGGAGGTGATATTCTAAAAGATGAACTTCGCATTGCTCACATGGACAAATGAGATGGGGCAAGAGAGACAGATGTACATGCACAAGTATCTATCATCTTTCTAGGAACTGAACTCAGGATCTCAGGCACAATAAACACTAATTCTATGAGAGAGCTAACCCCTTAGTCTTCTCTCCAGGGTGTCCTCTTTCTGTCTGTCTCTGTCTCTTTTCCCCTTCCCTTCTATCTCTTTCTCCACCCTCTCCACATGTATGTGTGAATATATATATATATATACATATTTGGCAAATTAATTACAGAAAATAGTAATTTTTATTAAATATTGAAGACCAGAGCACTTAAGCATCATTATTTAAAAGTTTAATATAAAATTAAATTTTTAAAAAGGGGATGTGAAACAGAAACATATTAATAATTACATTAAATAGAAACACATTAATAATTACATATTAATAATTATATTAAGTAAAAACAAGAAACTTAATAAGATGGTTAAGTGGATAAGGGAACTTGCTAGCAAGCATAATGATGTAAATTCAATCCCCAGTACCCATATGATGGAATAATTCCCATATGATATCTTCAAACCGTCACATTGTGCAATGCAAACACACCTCCAATAAATAAATGAATGTTAAAAAAGTTTTTAAAAATACAAAAAAACTGTAGCATCAAACACTAATAAAAAGAAATCCATACTGTTTAAGTTAATATCAAAACACATACTATTCAGGACAAATAGTATTCAGAGGTATGGGGAGGCATCAAAAAACTACAAAGGAGTTGATTAGGTAAGAAAATATATGATTAGTTTATATAATTGACAGCATGGTGTGGAAAGTCCTTCTGTCTATGTGTTGCTTTTATTGGTTAATGAATAAAGAAGCTGTTTTTGCCAGTGGCTTAGCAGAATAGAGCTAGACAGGAAAACTAAACTGAATGCTGGAATAAAGAAGGCAGAGTCAGTGAGATGCCATGGAGCTGCCAGAGGGGAAAGATGCAAGCTGCCAGCCAGAACCTTGCCAGTAGGCCATGAGTCTCATGAAAAATATAAAACAATAGAAATGGGTTAACCAAAGATATAAGAGCTTTCTAGCAATATGCTTAAGTGATTGGCCAAACAGTGATTTATTAATACAGTTTTTGAGTGATTATTTTATGGTATTGGCAACCAGGAACGAACAATCGACCTCCTACGAAAACAGATTTAGCTCTTTATCACCAAAGAATCAATTTGCCTCATATTAGTCTATGAGGCAAAAACTGACAGCCAATGACAACTCAAGTTTCCCAGTGATTCACAGAGCATAACATCAAAAACACAGAAGAGACACTAGAGCAGTCTTCTTTCTTTATGATCCCAGTGGGTATCCACTGCAGGTAGTGTCACACTCTACATACGTGTTTTAATATCCATACCCTTCTATGATAAAGTTTAATTCACAATTCACAGTGAGAGGCACACAACTCTTGATAGCTAATGATAGAGACAATTTCTAATAATACACAATGACGTTCATGAAATATAATGATCTCAGCATACAGTTTCCTTCCTTATTAAGGCTTTACACTTAAAGGTGGCTTCTCTGTAGCTCAGCTGAAGTGACGGCATGCTTCTCTTGCTCTCTGGACCATTATAAAGTAAAGTAAGGCTTACTTGAATAGAAGCACTGTGACCACGTGGTGCTTGATCTGATAATACAGACCGCTTTTAAGCAACTAAAAGGCCAGATCATATCCATCGTGGGTGTGCTCAACAAAGGAATCGTTCTCATTCAATGTGGGCTGTAGCATGATGTGAGATCTCATCAGCATGGCACTCAGAATGCAGTGTGATTTAACTTTTGCAATTGGACCAGTGAGATGACTTAGAAGGTAAAGGTACCTGCTGTCCCCAGTCCACATATAACGGGAGGAGAGAATCGAGTCCTTCTCAGTGTTCTCTGAGATCTCTCTGTGCTCTTGACACATGGGTGGAATGCAGGAGGGTGAGCCACACAGACAGATGAATACTTGTAAAAATTTAAGAATTGGCAATTTCTGTAGGCAAAAGCTCAGCCTCTGTACGTTTAATGAGCTATGTGGAAAAACTGTCCACATGTGCAGTCGTCCCCAGAAAGGCTTCCTCTAGCAGCAGGGAGCAGGTGCAGAGACTCAAAACCAGACGTTATGAGGGGAAAGAGTCTAAATTGCAGGTCTCCATTGAGTTCCTTCCCTTGTAGATTGGGGAACCCCATGAAAGAGGTGCATGAAAAGACTGTAGGAGTCAGAGGGACTGGAGGACACGAGGAAAACACGGCCCACCAAATCAACTGAGCAGAGTTCACGTGGGTACACAGAGACTGAAATGGCCAGCATGAGTCTGCACCAGGTCCTTTGAGATTATGTCATGGCTGTTAGCTTGGTGTTTTTGTGGGACTTCTAACAGTGGGTGTAGGTGTATTGCTGATTCTTTTGCCTGGTTTTTTTTTTTTTGACTCTTTTCTTCCTGACGCTTGCCTTGTCTGCTTTTCCCTTGCCTTATTGCATGTTGTTTTGTCCTGTTTGACTGTTGTCTCTTGGAGGCCAGCAATTTTCTGAAAAGGAAACAAGGGGGTAACTGCAGGGAGCTGCGGAAAACTGGGTGGAGTGTTTGGGGAACTGACAGGAGTGTTGGGGGAACTGGGAGGAACTGGGGGGAATTGGGGGAATGTGTTGGGGAACTGGGAGGAGTATTGGGGAGACTGGGAGGAGTATTGGGGAAACTGGGGGAGTGTTTAGGGGAACTGGGGGAGTATTTGGGGAACTGGGGGAGTGTTTAGGGGAACTGGGAGGAGTGTTGGGGGAACTGGGAGGAACTGGGGGAACTGGGGGAATGTTGGAGGAATTGGGAGGCCTGGATGGAGAGGAAATTGTGGTTGGGATGTATTGTATGAGAGAAGATTCATTTTCAAAAGTGTTTTAAAATTAAAACAGGAATTGTCAATTTCTGGACATTTTCATGCACTATTTTTAGACTGCAGTTGATTATACATAAACAAATAAAATCATGAAAAGTGAAATCTTGGCTAATGTAGAATGGCATACCACAACTAACCACACTGAACTAATTAGTATTTACAGAGCCAGAGAGAAGGCTCAGGACTTAAAAGAGTATACGGCACCCTTGTAAAGGAGCCAAATTTGGTTCTCAGCCCTGCCCTGTGTCAGATGGTTCACAATTCCAGGGGCACTCACACTTCTGCACACACACACACACACACACACACACACACACACACTAAGTTAATAAATATAAATCTTTACTGGGTGGTGGTGACAATGCCTTTAGTCCCAGCACTTGGATGCAGAGGTAGGTGGATCTCTGTGAGTTTATGGCCAGCCTGGTTGACAGAGTAAGTTCCAGACCAGGACAGGCTCCAAAACTACACAGATAAAGTCTGTCTCAAAAAAAGACAAAAAATAGATCTTTTTTTAAAATGCCATATAATGATACATTTTATGTTTTACATGTACAAAGGGAACATTAATCAACATAGACTTTATTGGATCATTAAATGGACATTAATAAATTTATCAGAACTGAAGTAATAAGGGATTTTACCCCCCTACTGTGGAATCAAGCAGAGATCAAATTATCACCTATATTAAGGGTCTTAAAATGCTTAGAAATAAAATTTAAAAGCTCTACATAAGACTGGGTCAAAAAAAAGTCTCAATAAATACTGAAAGGCATTTAGGATGGAATAATAATATGCCAAATGAAAGCTTGTGGTTGGCAGAAAAAGCAGTAGACAGAGACAAATGTATGGTATTTAACACTTCTAATGGCAGTGTGGAAAATCAGTGATCTAATGTCTGTCTTAAGAAACTAGAGGGGAGAAAGTAAATTAATCTAGAGATAAATAGAATAGTCAAAAATAATAAAGAAAAAAATGAGAGAAGCTGGAGAGGTGGCTCAGCAGTTAAGAGAGGCACTGCTAATGTGGAGGACTCCAACTCAGTTCCTAGAACTTCACAGCCATCTGTAAATCATGCCCGGGGGTTAGGGCATCTCTAGTCTCCAAAGGCACCTGCACACTTGTGCACAGGCATGTACATATACGATTAAAAATGAGTAATTTGAGATAAATAAGAGATCTGTGAGAGAAAGAACAAATATAAGTTAAATGAAGAAAAGTACAACCAATGAATCAGAATTCAATTCCAAAATATCCCTGAAATAGATAGATCAATTTTTTAAGATGAAGGAGGGAGACAGTCAGGGAAGGAAAGGGGGAAAGAAAGAGAGGGAAAGGTGGAGGGAGAGAGACAGGGGAGTGGAAAAGAGGAGAGAGAAAGAGACAGAGACAGAGACAGAGACAGAGAGAGATTGAAGAGGAGGTACTAATAGCAGGACTTAATTTAGGTCAAACAGACACTGTCCTTGAAACAAAAATGGGTAAGGCTCATTGAAGAAACAATAGATAGGCTGAAAAAAAGCCCAGATGGTCCAGATAAGGATGTGAATTTGATATTCAGAAGCCACATAAAAAAGATGGATGTGGTGATACAAATTACAATCTCAGCACAAGGGAGGAAGATCCCTGGTACTTGCAAGCCAGATAGCCTCGAAACTTGATAAGCTCTAGTCTAATGAGATTCTTTTTCAAAAGACAAGGTGGACAGTTCCTGATTAGTGATGGTGGAGTTTGGCTTCTGACCTCTGAGTGCATATGTACACACCTCCACATACATGTGTATCCCTACTCATACGCACACAGGTATGCATGTGAACTCACAAAGAAGAGAAAGAAAATGGAGGAGGAGGAGAAAAGAAGAGGAAGAAGAAGAGGAGGAGGAGGAGGAGGAGAAGAAGGAAGAGGAGGAGGAGAAGAAGAAATAACGTGAATGTTCTATGTCTATTAAGAAATTAAACATATACTTGAAAACTTCATGTGTGATGGTGCTTGCGTGTAATTCTAACACTTGAAAGGTCAAAGCAGAAGGTTCATGAGTTTGAGATAACTTATCCTGCTTGGTAAGTTCAAATTCAGCCTGTACTACTTAATGAGACCTTGTCTCAAATAAATAAAAAGTAAAAGCCCAAAGCAGGAAGAATGAGACCCTAAAGGATGAGGATAGAGCACAATGGAGAACACTTCCCTAGCATGCAGGAGGAACTTCAGAGATAAAATGTTAAAATATCGAACAAGTAAATAACAGATCTACAACTCATTCACAATATAGAAGAGGATAGAATAATTTCCAACAAAGTTTTAAGAGTTCTTTTCAAACTATAGTCCACATAGCACAAAACCTACCTTCTGAAGTATTCACTTCACTATTTTGATACATTCATTGACATGTTACAAGCAGTTTTAGAAACTTTCATTGATTACACAAGAAATCCATGCATACTAGCTGTTGTGGTTCATCTCCCTCTGACCTTTTCTCTTCCTCCCCCTACCAACCACTATTTATAATCTGTACAGATGGGCCTGATGCTGGTTTTGTATATAGAGAGGAATAATGCAATATATGCTTTTGTGTCCAGGTTCTTTCACTTATCATAATGTATTCGAGGTTCTTGGGTATCATTTTATGTATCTATATTTTATTTCTGAATAGTAGTCCATTACATGAATATACTAAACTTTAGTTATCAATTCACAGGTTACCAGAAATTTTGACTGTTTACAGTATTTGACAATTAAGTTTCAAGGAGATGGGCATTCATATGAGTCTTTTAGGGGACAAGCAATGTCAATGTCCATGGACATGCACATAACAAGAGAATCACCTTTAATTTAGCCTTAAGAAGATTTTCAACTTCTTCAAAACAACTGAACCATTTTACATTCTTAGAGGCATTTTATGAGAGCTACAGTTTCCTCAACTTTACAACCCAGTCACATCATTTCTTTTGTTCAGGATTTTCTAGCCGATATGAAATGCTATGTAAATTCTATTTTGATTTACATTATGGTAGCCAATGATATTGAGTGTATTTTACTGTAATCATTAGTCAAATCATTTTATGAGGTCAATATTACCTGATACCAAAATAAGAAAAAGAAATGGAAAGAAAATTATAGGTCAACAGTTAAAATATGGACATATTTAAAAAGAAAAAACCTTGTAATTAATATGATATTGACAAAGTCATTTGACAGCTTACTATTCCTTATAGATAAACCATACAATATTGTGTGTGTGTTTGTGTGTGTGTGTGTGTGTGTGTGTGAATACTTGCTAGTAAACAAGGAGGAACAGGAAGGAAATTTCTCAACATGATAAGGAAAATCTATGAAACACCCTTGACTGACATGCTTAGTCATGATGACAGCCTCTCCCCTAAGATTACAGACGAGGTGCAGACAGTCTTTCTCACTGTTCCTTATTCTGCTGTGCTGGAAATCATTCCCAGAGCAGGGAGGCAAGCAGTGATGCATAGCAGCTAAGAAGAACTCAGACCAACTCTATTCACAGAAGCACTGACTTTTAGAAAGTATGAAAGATTCAGCAAAAGTGCTAGCAATACAGAGTTAATGTGTAGTCAACCAAGTGGCAAGAGGGAGATTTAACAAATGAAAACCAACTGGATTTATATGTATGAACTATTTAGAATTGAAATTTAATTGTACCAATCTCACTAACACCAAATACAACATACTTAAATATGCATCTAAGCAAAGAAGCATGTTGTATATGCATAAACCTTTATTATTCTCTTGGAATAAATAAAAATAAGCAAAGAAATTTAATGTGTTCATGTTATAAATATTATTCTTTCCCAAATTATTCATAAATATAGCTCTTACAATTCTAAGAGGATGTTGTACAGAAACTTGAAAAGTATTTTAAGAGTAGAATTGCCAGGTCATGAAAAGCATATGTGACTTGCTAGTTGGAAAGAAAGGTAAAGAAACAGTGCAAGCAAAATATGTGTGTGTGTTTATGTGTGTGTGATGTGTATATATGGTGTGTTTATGTGCATTATTAATAAAATATGAAATGTTTTAATGGAGGGAGGCTAAGCTTACTTATTGAATAGAATAGAGTCCAGGAGTATGTCAACATTTTTTGTAGTCAACTGATTTACAGTGAAGGTGGACAGATAACCCAATGGAGGTAAGATTTTCTTTTTAGCACATGTTAAATATAGGCATTCCCAGGCCATAAGGAAAAAGGAAAAAAAATAGTTTGGGACTGTATCTGTGCTATGTATAAATTAATTCAAACTGGATCACATAACTAAATACAAAATTTTACATTTTTAGTAATAAAATTACAAGGGAAATATCTTTCAATTATAGGCTAGATAAAAGTTTCTTAGATAAATTTTAAATACAAGATAAACACACATGCTCACAAGCACAATTTAGAAAAAGGGAAATATGCCATCACTCGAAAAACTCACATTTCTTTGTAAAATTTATAGCCAGGCTATATAAATTATTTTCAAAATGAAATAATTAGAAAATTTACAAATTTTAAAATATGGACAAAATAGCTGAGCAAATGTCTGGTTAATGGATGTATATGGAAAATATATGAAGTAGTATCCTGTTCTCTTTGTCCTAGAAGAACAAAACTAAAACCAAATGTGTCTCCTTCCACTGGTGCAGGACAATTCTGTATCCTGTCAATCATGTTTTAAATAAATGCTGATTGGCCAGGCAGGAAGTATAGGCGGGAAAACCAGACAGGAAGTAAACGTGAGAACAGGAGATTTGGAAAGCAGGAAGCTACCCTGGCATTCCTGCGCAGATCTCCACGGAGGCAACAATGTAAGCTGCCCAGCTGAGAAAAGGTACCGAGCCATGTGGCTAACATAGATGGGTTAATATAAGTTATCAGAGCTAGTAAGAAGCCTGAGATAATGGGCCAATCAGTTAATAACCTAATGTAGACTCTCTGTGTGATTTTCTTTGGGGCTTGCTGGCTGTGGGGTACTGGGTGGGACAGTAACCCCAACGAGCCAGCCCTCATGTTACATTCCACTTATATCAAACTGGATAAAATTAAAATAAATCAAACACAAAAAGCAACAGAAAGTACAAAAATAGAAACTCATATGCATTTTTGGTAGAATGTGAAATAGGAACATATTCTCCAGTGTATGCACACACACACACACATACACACATATATATCAACATAACCTTGGACATATTGACCCATTAGACAGTTATTGAATGTATACCTATTTTCCCAAATATTTCTTTATATACTGATACACAAAGCCATAAATAGTGATTCTGTTAATAATCCCAAACTAGAATGAATTCAAATATCCTTCATGTGGTAAATAAATAAAATAAATAAATAATAAAGCTGAGGCAGCTCCATGAAGCAGATGCTTAGGCAGCATCAAGAATGAACTACTTATATATGTGACAGTATGAATGGATTTCAGATCATTATTTTAAATAATAGATGCTATGAAAAATCCCATTAACATAAACTTCTCCAAAGAAGGAAAATATTGTAGATAGAAGAAATGGGTAACAATTGGTAGAGAGAGAAAAGGAGAGTACACATGAGCCTGAAATGATTTCTCTGAGACGTGTCATGAGTATGAACACAGTTACCAAATTTGCTGTTTGGAAAACTCCATTGGGATTTATACCTAAACAATTTAAAACAATTTAAATGTAATACAGTTTAAAATTTTTTACATACAAATTATACTCTAACAAAAGAAAAAAATGGTATTTATAATAACCTTGAAGACAGTGTTGTGGTGGAGTGCTTAGGACAATCGTGGATTGGTGGTATATGTGCCAATTATGCAATTAACTTGCTGTGTAAACTTGAACTCATCTTGTTTCTTTTCTTTAGTCCAAATTTCTACAGTTCTCCAATGAGGAGAATAATAACAAGCATTCTCTTTTGTATTGGGCTCATAGGATGGCTAATGAAGTGATTTCTTAGATTGTCTTTATTTTTCCCTCAATCTCTAAGAACTAATGTTTTTGCTGGAATCTGAGCTAAGTTTAAGTCCTGGCATATTATACATTACAAGTAGATGTATGTTGTAGATGACTGAACTAGATTTTCTATGGTCATCACCCTTTAGTCTTTAGCAAGCTGTGTATGACTGAGCTCTGAACATGCATTGTCATTAGCAATCCAGAGCCTGGGAACCAATTTTAAAAAACACAAAGCAACTCTCAAGCAATTATCTTGTACACGAGGTGTTCTGTTTTCTCTGCCTCTCTTGATTGAATAGCTCAAATAATTTAGTAAGAATAATTTCCATTCTTTGGTCCCACTCCCAAGGGAACTCATGCATTCCTCACGATTGCCCTACCCTGAAATATAGGTCAGGTTGGGTATAATTATCCTCATTTTGTAATTGCTAAAAAAATATAACAATAACAATGGCAAAATAAATTTAGGTGTGGACATTTTAATACACAAATCTGGCTCACTGCTGCTAAAATGCAGAGGTAGAATTTACACTTGATGCTAAAGCCAATAAAGTAAGGTCAGATAACTGGTTTATAAGATGGATTGAACAAACCTGTTGCTTTAGTTAGGGTCTCCACTGATGTGAAAAAAAAACCCACCATGAATGTGGCAATGCTTATAAAGGAAATCATTTAACTGGATTGGGTTTCAGGTTCAGAGGTTTAGTTCATTATGGCAGAAAGTATTGTGACATGCAGGCAGACGTGGTGCTGAAGAAGGAGCCAAGAGTTCTATATCTGGATCCATAGGCAGCAGAAAGAATGAGAAAACACTGGGCCTGGCTTGAGCTTCTGAGACCTCAAAAATCACCCCCAGTGACACACTTCCTCCAACAACAGCACCACACCTACTCTAAGAAAGTCTTATCTCCTAATAGTGCCTCTCAATATGAACTGATGGGGGTCACTTTCATTCAAACTACTACAGCTGATCAGTGTTTTAGACTTGCTTCTTCATCCATCTATCTATCTATCTATCTATCTATCTATCTATCTATCTATCTATCTATCTATCTATATCTATATCTATCTATATATATATATTCATTCCCAGATACTAATCTATAAGGTGCTCAAAGTCATACTATATTTAAGAAACACAGCAATGGTCCATCGAAGAACATTTCCATCAGTCATGAATTCTTCCAGAGATGTACACAAACTGATAAGAGAATTCTATCTCAGCAAGATCATTGCTGAATAGCTTGCTACAAGCAAGTGGAGAAAAGCCAGGAAACATTCCAGAAGCAGTACCAACTGTGCTGAAAGAAGTGGGAGGATAGAGGAAGACCAAGGTTTACAGTCAGTAAAAGGAAAGTAGATAACAGATCCAAGAAGTTCAAGCTAGTGTCATAGGTGCTGTGCACACTGGAAAACAGCCAGGACTCCGCCTGTCTGGAATTCTGTAGGCTTGTTTACCTAGCTGGCATTTCTGTTTAGGACAATGTGAAAAGGATTTAAATGGAGGAATGCTGTGGCCAGATTGCATTTGTCAAATTATTCATCTATAGCAAAAACTGTTAGTCAGGCAAGACATAATGCAAAGGGATTGTTCTGAAGATTTTCATTGTCATAATCACACTCACCATAATAGTACTGAGGACAATAGTAATGTGAGGTAGAACTGGAGCAATGATAACACAGGTGAGCAGGTAGACTGAAGCCTAGGTCTTTTCATGCCCTATTCACTTTGATACTTTTGCTGTTGTGCTGTAGTTTTCTGTGTGCTTGTTCTTTTAAAGATAGGGTCTCATGTACCCTAGCCTCAAACTACTATATAGTGGATAATATAAACTCCTAATCCTTCTGTAGATTTTTAAAGTTGTACAAGTTGTATAAGATCCTTGCTTACCCCCAAAGTGTCAGGTGCTTACAGACAGCAGTTTCTGTCCCACCAGGTCCCATAGCCATTCAGTCACAAATAGACACGCAGAGGCTTATATTAATTACAAACTGTTCTGTCTGTTGCTCAGGCTTATTAGTAACTATCTCTTACAACTTAAACTAACCTCTAATCCTTATCTATGTTTAGTCACACAGCTTGGTACCTTTTCTCAGTAAAGCATTCTCATCTTGCTTCCTCTGTGTCTTGCTTGCTACTACAGCTCTGCCTTTCCTCTTCCCAGACTTATCCTAGGCTGGTCATCCTGCCTATACTTCCTGCATGGCTACTGGCCAATAACTGCTCTATTAAATCAATACATGTGACAAATCTTTACAGTGTACTAGAGCCTTATCCCACAGCACGTGGTGCAATGAGCCTCCTGTCATCAGAGCAGTGGGAAATGCTTGTGTGAAATAAAAAGACAGACTTCATCAAGACTAGCATTTCTTTGAAGACTTGTTTTCCAGTCTGTGAAATACAGCTGCTGGTAGTTGCTTTCCCTTTCGGAAGTATATGGGGTGAGGAATTAATGTTGGGCAGAATATGATGAATTTTAATCTGGCATACAGAAGAGAACAGGGGAAGTTTGTTTTTGTTAATTCTGCTGTTTCCACACCAAATATCTGTCTTAGCGTTTCTATTGCTGGACAGAGACACCATACTCATAGCCATTCTTACAAAAGAAAACATTTAATTAGGGTTGGCTTACAGTTCAGAGGTTTGGTCCATTATCACCATGGCAGAAAATATGGCAGTGTGAAGGCAGACATATGTTGGATATAAAACTGATAATTTTTCATCTTGACCTGAAGGCAGCAAGGAGAGACTGACTGGAGCTTCTGAGACTTCAAAGCCTGCCCTCACAGTGACACACTTCCTCCAACAAGGCCACACCATCTAATAGTGCCACTGCCTGTGGGGCAAGCACCCAAATCCATTTGTCTATGAGGGTCATACCTATTGAAACTACCACAATATCCCACTGAATATCCAAGCTACCGGTTCCCATGGCAACTGGAAAGGCTAAAGTGTTTGGATTGTAATAATCTAATTTTTTTGTAATAGATTTTTGTAATAGATTGTAATAATCTATCTTTTTTGCTCCCCAGTCACCCCACAGGGAACTCACTGAGAGCATATGGCACAGACTTCCAAGTCAAACAGGACAAAGCTTGAATGTTGCTTCAGCCAGACCTTAGCCAAGAGATCTTTGGCAGGTTATTGAGAGTTTCCCTTCTATCTAATTGTCATAGCTGTTGCTCCCAGTTCTGAGCAATGAACACAATACTCCCTACAGAAACTCTCCTATCATTAAGTCTTCTCACTCCAATGCCTATAGCTTTTTTCAAAAGGTGAGCAGTAAGGCCCATTTACAACATTCCTGCTATTTTTTTTTAAAGTTTGGATGCCTTTCATTGTAAGTAACAAGAAAGTCAATTCATTTTTTTATTTAATTTTTTAAATTAAATTTTTTGTTTCATTTT
>JAQHUG010000065.1:1516821-1527982 GCA_028555095.1 Dicrostonyx torquatus
CCGCCCTCCCCCTGCTTCCTTGAGATAGGGCAGGATACCCTGCCCTGTGGAAAGCCCAAGGCCCTCCCCCCCTCCATCTTGGCCCAAGAAGGTATGCATCCATATAGAATAGGTTCCCAAAAAGCCAATACATGCAGAAGAGATAGGTCTCTGTGCCATTATCATTGGCTTATCAGTCATTCCCCATTGACAGCCACATTCAGACAGTCCGGTTTGGTCATATGCTCCTTCAGTCCTGGTCCAGCTGGATTTGATGAGCTCCCAATAGATCAGGCACATTGTCTCGGTTGGTGGGCCAGTCCCTCATGGTCCTGACTTTCTTGCTCATCTTCTCCTTCCTTCTGCTCGTCCACTGGACCTTGGGAGCTCAGTCCCTTGCTCTGATGTGAATGTGGGTCTCTGGCTCTATCTCCATCCATCATGCGAAATTTTTATGGTGACGATCAAGATATTCATCAATGTAACTATGGGGAAAAGTCAGTTCAGGCACCCTCTCCTCTGCTGCCCAAGTACCTAGCTGGGGACATCCCTGTGAACACCTGGAGTCCCCTCTAGAGACAAGTCTCTTGCCAATCATAACCCTCTGCTCCTCGACTGCACCTTGGGAGCCCAGTGCATTCCTGCTATTTTTAAACATGCTCTAAGGCATCTCTATCCATTCAGAATGGAAATGGTGCAAATGATCTGATAACTGAAGGGTTGAAAGACTTCCTCTGAGTTGTTTGGAGGTATTAAAGAGAAAGGCATGTGAAGACAAGGCTCTAAAATTATAAATGTTAAAGATCCCATGAGAAGACCACCTTAGACATTCTTGGGGAGCTAATTCTATTTATTTGACAAGGAAATTCCTTGGTGTTCTTGGTGAATGATCTCATACATTTTGCACATTAAAGAAATGTAATAGATGTGGGCATAAAAATAGAGAAAAAAACAGGCAATGGTCTAAGTACATAAAATGAAATCCAATACAAATAGTATCATTTGGCAGAAGGCAGCCAGTGGAAGGCCTTGTCAGGGTTGACTGTGGCTTTCCTTTTCCTAGAATATTTGGAATGGATCCATTTTTTATGTTTTCTTAAAATAGTATGCTTATTAATACTTTCATAAAATTTTATAAATGATAGGAAATCACTGTACTGTGGGCATTAACATTTCTGCATTTTGATTTGGCTTGCAAGGATAGCTACATTTATGTGTACATAAAAGCTACATTATGATGTTTCAGCAAACAAAGATTATGGTTAGTTGGAAAGAAGTGGATAGAAAAAGAAGATGGGAAATGGCTGTAATCAAGGAAAAAGTCACTAGGGGAAAGTTATACTGTCTAAGGCTGTGGTCACTAGAAACAGATGAGCTTTCACATTAAAATGATTTAACATAAACTAAAAATGCAGTTCTTCATCCATGCTCATCACCGTTCACTGTTCTGCATGCAGTATGCCGTCAGGGCTTGCAGCTCACTTATTAGAACCCAACTGCTCCTATAACACATCCCACAAAGTTCAGTGTGGTGCTGCCCTGAGAGTGGTGGAACGCACAGAGAAATTATAAAGCTGGACTGTGATCAGAGGATACATGAACCCTGGATTTTTAAGGATTGGACTTCATTGTGTTGTTATAGGAGCTAAAATGTTTTTGGTAATAAAAAATATAGGAGATTCAGTTTAATCTGATTTAAAAGCAAAAGGACTCTCATGTACCTAAGACGTTATAGCAACAGTTCTTTCAAGACTTTCACTCGAGTTCTTTTTAATTTTTATTTATTTATTTATGTCTATTTTCATTCATTCTTGGGCTGACTTTCTACCATAGGAAAATGGCTGAACTGGATTGTCTAGGAAGAAAAGAATTTTTATTTATTTTATGTGTATGTGTGCTTAAGTACAATGCACATCAGTTTATGTGCACCACATATGTGCAGGAGACTGGAGAGGCCAGAAGAGGGCATCTAATATGAACTGGAACTATAAATGGCTTCTGATAGAATTTCAGCATTTACAAAACTAAGTTTGGCAAACACTGTAAATATCACATTTGGTTGCAATTGGGAAGTCAAGGTGAACCCAGAGTCAGGACAACACTGGTTTCATATTTATTTCTTCTGATAAAAAAAAATACCAGGTTGGTATGTTCCAAATAATTCATGAAAAAACCTCTTTACAGTCTGCAATTTAACAGTAATCTGTATATCTTTAGCTGCCATTAACAACAACGACAATGACAATAACAAGGGGGGAGGGAGGGGGAGAGAGTAAGAGAGAGAATCCCAAACCATGAACATGTTACAGCTGGTACAGAGTAACCCTAGGATGCTCCCATTACAAGAAAAAAAACTGTAAAAATTTATAAATAAAGAGCCTTTCACCAGAGAACACATATTTACACCAGAGTCGCTTTCCTGTTGCCACCTGACTGGGCTTTGTCCCGCGCTCTTTGCAAGCCAGGCTGTGCTCAATGTGCCTTCCTGCTCTTGGTGTCTTCTGCTGGAGCCACATCCCAGTACACTTAAAAAAGAAGTTGGTGATTCTTCACTGCAAAATGTTTGTGTTAGAAATGTGGCCATGCTCTTTAAAGGAGGGAGGAGGACTAAGGTCCCATGTAAGCCCAGATTTAAACTGGCAATCAGTTCAAGTCATCATTAACCATTATGTGAAATATATCTCCAGTGGAAATGAAAATTCGAAAAGACTGTAAATAGATCGATCAAATGATTTCTTTGTATTAATGAATTATACAATTAAGAAAATTACACACATAATAACTTCCCCCCCAAAAGAAACAAATGGCTTCTGAGCTTCTAGTAAGTGTTGAAAATTGAATTTGGGTCCTGTGCAAGCACAGTAAGTGCTCTTTCTCTCCAGCCCCTAGGGTAAGTCTTTAGAAACCTTTGTAAAAGCAGCCACTCTTTGGGGACTAGTCATCAATAACCAAAGACACAAAAGGCATAGTTCAGACAAAAACAGCATATCATCCTCCCAACCATAATAAAGAAAATTCCTGCTCTTTCCCAGGCTTGCCCTTTCATGTGCTTGCCCGCTCCTGTCTGATTTTACTATGGCTATGGGAGTGCCATTCGCTGATGGGTGCCTGACAAATCTAGCATGGCATACAAGACAGGGAGTGGAAAGAGGCTTAGGCTGGCAGGCCCAATCTCTGTTTGGAGGGTGCGGCTGGTCCCCATCCATCAGCCATCTGGCCATTACCCAGACTGTGTGGGAATTGAATGGGGCATTGGAAAACAATTCGAAATGCAGTTCAGGATATGAAACCACTGTATGACTCTTATTTCAGGAAACAAAACAAACAACACACACACAATGCCCAGCTTATGAGAACTGACACAATTTCTAAAAATTTAAGGTATAATACAAAGACAAACAGATAACTTTATACACTAAGAAAAAAACAATGACCAAGGTTATGTAGTCATTAAAATGCTATATAATTCTATTTAGAATAAGGTTTCATACACAACACAAAATTAATTCAAAGTTTCAAAGTGTGGTTCTCCAGAAACTTTCTGCATAATATATCTATTGTCACTATATGTTCACTGTGAGAACCCATGAGCTGTGTGGCCAAAAACAAAATAGTCACCATTTAACTACTTATCTTCAAGACAAAATAAAACTGCAAAAATGTGCCTAAAAATAATTTCAAACTCTTGCCAAATAAGCCAACAACAGCAGCAGTACTTTCTAGCTGGAGATTTTCAGTTCAGCAGTGAAAATGGCAGAGTTGTCACCCAAGAGAGGAACTACTGTCATGGCATGCATGCTACAGCAACTTTTATTCCTTCTATGAATAATAACTCACATAGACTCTGAATTCAAAGAGTCATGGGAAACCTATGTAAAACAAGCCACTTTTGGGGGACCAATCATCACTCACCAACGACACTCAGTGTTGACTATGGTTGCACTCACCTGCATCCTAGCACCTACTTGGGAATCTGAAGCAGAAGGGTCATAAGTTTGACTCCAGCCCAGACTTTATGGTGAGAGCCTGTCTCAAACCAATGAAATGGAATTACTTATACCAGCCAAGAAGTTATACAGAAATGGTTTTCATTCAGGGCTATTTGTCAAAAACTGAGTATGGTCTAACTTTGATTCCTACTTGCATTCTACTTATAGTATTGTTTTCGATATAGACATATTCTACCTCAAAACTGAGGTATGGAGATAGAAGAGAGAGAAAGGTAACCAGCCTGTCTTGGGTAAAGATATTTTAAAGAGGCATCGTGTCCATCATTTATTTTTGTGATTATTAAAACACGGTATTCCAAGAAATTGGAATTCTTCCAGGATCTCATACTTAGAAATGAGACAGTCAGTGGCAGAAGAGGGAAAAATTCTCCCAAAAAGAGATTTACGCCTTTCCAAACAACTTAACTGGAGAGACAATAAGAGACAGAGAAGAAACTGGACTGGACTGTGGCCAGGAATTCTTGACTGTGCATTGCTCTGGCCCTCTGCTTAAACTTTGACCTCATGTTGGGACCCTCAAAATGGAAGTGTCACTGGATCTCTTTGTCCCTCTTGTCAACCTGGCCCCATTAAACACCTGTCTCCCTTTTCTGCTCTTCACTATTAGGTAAGTAAAATTCAGAATAAATTTCTATGGAATTTGACAATGGGGTAACTGGAACTTTTTCTCTATGTACAACATCATCATTAATTTAACAGATTAATAAATCTTACTGTAAAAACTCATAGCATCACAAAAGTGAAGAACAGATCTCCTGTGAAATGTTACATGTTACTTTGCACAGAAGTGTTTGACAACTGGTAGCACTGGAGAGTCTGGCTTTAAATGACTGTGCCATTTCTTCATCTTTGTTAGCCTTAGCATCTATTACTCTTTTATCCCTTAGTATTGTCTTCTCTTTTCCCAGCTCTGAGGTGGCTCTGAGGTGGTCTTGTTGTCCTCCTCTTCCTTATTTAGGTGAAATGTCCTTCACTTGGGTTTTGTTAACTTTATTTCCATCTTCATCTTCTTCATAGTTGACAAGTAGGATTTTTATCAAACTAAAGGGACTACTAAGTATTGAGATAATTTTTTTGTACACTGTGTGAGGATGTGTCTCTGTTTTACCTCACCTACCTAAGGTACCTTCTGATTAGTTTAATAAAGAGCTGAATGGTCAGTAGCAAGGCAGGAGAAGATAAGTGGGACATCCAGGCAGCAATAGGAATTCTGGGGAAAAAGTATGAGACAGGCGATTCACTAGTCAGACATAGAGGAAATCGTACTTAGAGTAGTGCTGAGGAGCAGTAATGAGCCTCATGGCAGAATGTAGATTAATATAAATGGGTTGTTTTAAGAGCTAGTTAGAATAAACATAGCTTAGACCAAGCTTTCACACTTAATAAGAAGTCTCCATGTCATTATTAGAGAGTTATTGATATGAAAAAAGACCAATTACAGCATATAAAAGAAAACAACAGAGCCAAGAGACAACCTACCAATCAGGAGTCAGCTCCAGGTGGTGACATGACAGAAGATTATTATCCATAAAATAATAGTAAACAAAAATATTAAATGTTAACCCTCTAGATATTCCAGTTAGTAAGCAGACAAATTCACTAGACAATGTAAAAAGAATGAAAACATACAGACAGACAACAAATGCATGAAAAAATGCTCAACATTTTAGCTATCAGAGAAATGTGAATCGAAACTATGTTGACATCTGCCTCACCACAGTCAGGATGATCATCATCAAAATAAAATATAAATAACTAAAACTATGGAAGAACCTCAAGTGTTTGCCAGGATATGGAGGAAAGGGACCCATACATATGGTTGGCGTTGATGTAAATGTACAGACTCAATGGAAACCAGTATGGCAGTTAGTCAAACTTTGAACAACCACATTACATAGTACTAGCTGTCCTACTCCTGGGCATATACATGGAGAAAGCAAATAGGCTTAGACTTGTCTGCATATGCATGTTTGTTGTGGCACCACTCACAATCATTGAGTCAAGCTACTGAATCAGCTTATATGCCCATCAACAGAAAAATATCAAAGAAACTGTAGTGTGAAATCACAATGGAGTGTTATACAATCATTAGTAAAAGGGAAACTTGCTGTTTTCACAACAATCAATGGCTCTAGCATTAACGTTCCCTCTGTTGTTCACCAAAGCCCTCTGTGCTCCACTGGTAGTTAAAATACTTTCTCACTGACTTTAAGGATTAGAAAGTTTTGGAATTAAAAAGGTAAAATGTTGCTGTTTTAAGTGACTGAAGAGCATCCAATAAACAAAGATCTTGATTTTGTTTCTACTAGGACTGAAACAGTTAACATTTAGGTGTTTCCTTGCCAGAACTTCAGACTCAGACATGACACTGTCACTATGATTCTCTGCTGATTCAGTTAGTTCACTTCAGTCGTACTGAGGAACCTTTGTTCATTATAGTGATCAAAGTGCTGACAACTTTTCCTTTTATAAACAACCTTTTCGAAAAGCCAGGATCTCTTCCTTCTTCTCTTCTGTCTTTCATTCCACTTATCTCTTCATCCATCTTGTGGCAACTCCAATTTGAAAAGAAAAATCAAGGAAAGGAAGACAAATATCCCATTCACCAACAGAGCAGTAAAAGAGAAAATCAGTAGAGCAACTGAGAGCCCAAAGTGGTGATGCAACACCTTGGCCTTCCCTTCCTCCATGTTCACACATATCCATAGTTGCTTTCCCTTCCACACCTGTTGAGAGACTTGCAACATACTGTTAAGTATAATACGCTCAGATTACATTTTGGAATATTATGGGGTAAAAAATTTGGACTAGGCAGAAAATCAACAAGAAGCAGTGAATTTCATTAAAATTATGTCATTAGCTCAGACAAAGTGGATGAGGCAATTAAACAACAGACTTTCCAGTGTAGGTTCATTAGTGGACACAGGTAACAGGGGTATGTGCATTAGAGTTTGTCAGACTTGGTTATTAGAACTATTACAATGCCTTTATCAGGAAAAAGAAGCAGGAGAGGGAAAGCAGAGGAATTAGGGCAAATTTCAGTTGGTCATTTAAACTGAGATTAGGGTTTTCTTAAGCATCTGGGTATTCTTCTTTGGGCAGATGGTACTAGAAGAGCAGTGTTGAGACTGGGCCCCCAAAAATGAACTGACTAGAGTTTTAAGAAGACAAAAAATTTGAATGGATAGCATCTTTAATCACTGCATATCAAGGACAGATAATGACCAACACATTTGGAGGAGGCGCTTGAGAATTAACTCACAGGAGGAGCAGACAGGAGAATCTAAGGCAGTAAGGGGGAGTTTCTGTGACAGTGCTTAGGAAGGCTGGGAAAAGGTTCCAAATGATAAGTTGTATTTCCTTTCTCAAACTTGAGTATGGTCCAGTTGTAGGTAAAATACACTGGCACACAATAAAAAGTACACTCCCTATCCCCACTTCTTTCTTTCTTTCTTTTTTAATCAGCTCCACTCTAGATCAAAGAAGAGACACAAACCAACTTGTTCTTTGCAGTAGGGGACCAAAATCCACCATGCAGCATCAGTTTGCTCATCCAGAGCCGTCTACCACCTGTGTCTCTTCTGTTCTTTGCTCATTGAAGCTGACTTAGTTGGTTTTATCAATGGTTTTCCTCTCTTCCTGTTTTCCTATTGTATTTGTGCAGTGTGAGTGATTGGCAGCAGGAAAGCATTATGGGTTATTTTCCCTTGATTTGCTTCTTGTTCTTTTACAGTGTGCTGCTTGATCCCTCCATGATATGATGTCTTGTCTGTAGAAGGGCTCAATGGAATCTGGCTAGTTGGAGATTAATGTCGTGAAGATATCGATAAATGGCAAAAGAGAGACCACTTTTAATATCAGGTTACACATTTCTGATTTACCTGCCGAAGTATGCCTTTAAGACTCTTCCCTTCTCCAAGTACAGACTGTATAAAAAATAATGTGTGGAAAGGAAAAATTGACTTCTGGTTACTGTAAGAAATGCCATTTCAGACATCACTAAATCTATCGTGTTGGATTCTACACTAAAAAATAAAATACCCAGTGATGTGGGAATCCTTTCTGTATGCTGTGATTACCATTAATGAATAAAGAAACTGCCTTGGCCTGTTGATAGGGCAGAACTTAGGTAGGTGGGGAAGACTGAATTGAATACTGGGAGAAAGAAGGGTGGAGTCAGTGAGATGCCATTGATCCACTGCCAGAGATAAATGTGCTGAAACTTTACTGGTAGGCTATGACCTCGTGGTGATACACAGATTAATGGAGATGGGTTAAATTAATATGTAAGAGTTAGCCAATAAGAAGTTAGAACTGATGGGCCAAGCAATGATTTAATTAATATAGTTTCTGTGTGGCTATTTTGGTTCTGAGTAGCCAGAATGAACAAGCGACTGCCCCCTGCAACAATCCAGAATTTGGGAAACAGTAAGTTAGTTGCAATCATAGAGACCACATGACTATCGGAACGAGGTTGACTTGGTTTTCTTGAGCATGTGTACTTATGAGCTGCCTATAAATGAATGAAGTTACCACTTCCTTCTAAATGGAAACTCCAGTAATATTAAGGTTACCATAAAGAGTCAAGGTGACAGTGTGTTTCTGTGTTGTCATGCAGCAATTACTCACTAATCAAACACTGGTAAAGCAAATAAGGAGACCTCAGCCAGCAGTTGTCTCTGCTATCAGACCTCCCACACAAGCAAAACAAAACCCAGCTCCAGCTGAACAACAAAGCAAAAGAGAAGCCTAAACAACCAGAAACTACCGACTAATTTCTAATTAGAGACTCTCCCCTGGATTATGCATGAATAAGGCAAACACCCACCTGCATCCAATTGCATGTCTCTGCTCTACCTTTGTATTCTGTCTCTGAAAGTTTGCTGCCTACCAGGGCTGACAAACACAGCTTTCGGCACCTTTGCTGGTTCCAAGCTTGGACAGACTCATGAGTCATTCTTCTCTAAGTCAACTACGTTAAATTTCAACCAAAGTTTTTCTTTTAAATTATATAGACATCAACTGTGCCAGCCACTATACAATGAGTTCAAGAGTTAAGAAGGCTCCTGACCTTGCAAAGCTGAGGCTGGGTTTCAGTCTCCTGGACTGAAGTTTTATTGAATAGTGTAATAGATCTGATATTGACCTTAAAAGGGGGATGTGTGGATGGCAGGCATCATTGAAAAAGCATTCCACGGGAGCTAAACCAACTTACTTCTGCTCTGTGACCACTGAAGGTATACCTCAAGACTATTAGACTATATTAGCATTGCTGAAATGTTGACCTTGTGAGCTCCTTTATGAATGGGACAAGAAAAACAACTTTGATTAAAAAGCTTGGGAATTTACTTCTCTATCAGGGAGTCATGATATCTTTTTTTTAAATTTTTTTGATCTCTACATTTTTCTCTGCTCCCCTCTCTGCTTCTCCCCTCCCCTTCAATCCTCTCCAAGGTCCCCATACTCCCAATATACTCAAGAGAACTTCTCTTTTTCTACATGTATATTAGATCTATGTATGTCTCTCTTAGGGCCCTTATTGTTATCCAGAAAGACAATTATCACATATACTCACTCATAAGTGGTTTTTAAACATAAAGCAAAGAAAACCAGCACACAAATCACAATCCCAGAGCCTACACAGTATCTTTTAAATCATATTAAAGACCCTAGAAGTTATCAAATAAAACATAAGTTTTAACAGTGCAATCCAACATTTCTGTCACTTATTAATAGAATATTGATAAAGCCCTCCCTTGAACCTCTAAACCCCTATTCTCTCTCTCTCTCTCTCTCTCTCTCTCTCTCTCTCTCTCTCTCTCTCTCTCTCTCTCTCTCTCTCTCTCTCTCTCTCCCCTTTCTGTCCTCTTTTTGGATATGTGGGACTGCGTCTCTATGACCATTCATACACAGGTTGTTAGATACTCTATTAGCTATTGAGGAAGGAAGAACTTTTCCAAGAAAGGATAGTGCTTCATCTCAGCTGGATCAAATGACTAAGATTAAGTCCTGGGCTTAGTAGGAGGGCAGGGACTCAGAGTGAGCACTTCATGACTTGTCTCACATTAAGTTAAGTCTCTGGTCTTCAGCTTCTGTGTCTGCAAGAGGGTGTGAAAGGGTGTGGAAACAACATCTCAGTTCACGGGCCAGATCTGTGTCTGAGCTGTTTAAAAACCAATACTGAGGATCCCTCCCTGCCTGGGTGTAAGAGGGAGGCCATGCATGGGCGTCTGCAAAAGGTAAAGACGATTTCTGGTGCTCTTCTTCCTGTTAACTCGGAAACAGTTTTTCCCCAGTGAAAGCCAGACTTCCTGTGCCAGTGGAAGGGTGGGGTGACCTACATTTGCCTTGACAAGGACCCACAGACTTTGATTAAGTGCCCAAACCTGTACTACTTGCTTACCATGTGTTTCAGAAACAGGGCATGATCTAGAATGAAGGTCATCTTGTCTCAACAGGTGTTGGGGTTTCATATTCTCTCATGCAATGTTTGTAAGGCCGCATTGTGAGGCAAATAAAGTCCATCTGCTATCGTGCTCTGCTCCCAGAGATTAATTTTCCTATATGCTGATAGATGGACGATGTGCTGACAAGCTTGTCCTGTGTTAGTGCCGTAGAAAATAGTTGGTGATGCATACAGCCAAAGAGTAATGAGGTTAGGCAGCTCAGGCAGGAACATGCACAAAGGGTTGTGAGTTAATACCTGAAAACTCATGCTTATTACAGTTTTATTCACAATATCCAGCCTTAGTCTAGCAACAGGTGAGTGGATGAAAAAAATGTGATACATGCTGCTATTACTTATTTTTTCTTATTTCATGACAAAGTAATAAAAATGACTTATGACTGGCCACTTCAATAGTCACCTCCCTTCCCTCCTCTTCACTTCCCCACCCACTCCCCCTTTTCCCCCTGTGCACTAATATCTCACAGTGAGAGAACAAAGTGGCTCTGCTGCTTATGGAATGAATGACCTTGTGCAAGCTGAGGGTGACCTTATGAGTGACTTCCGAGTCTGCTCTATTGCCTCTTGTACAATGGTCACAGTGTCCTTGTTTGCTCTCAGCCAACTTGGTGAAATTCCAATGATCTGAAATAGACATTTAAATTAATTCAAGAAGCAGCAGATGTACTGAAGAGTCTCACTTACTGCACACTTTAATGTGGTGAAG
>JAQHUG010000065.1:1545341-1557659 GCA_028555095.1 Dicrostonyx torquatus
CTTGTATCCTGCTACATTACTGAAGGTGTTTATGAGTTGTAGAAGTTCCTCAATAGAATTTTTGAGGTCACTTATGTAAACTATCATATCATCAGGAAATAGTGAGAGTTTGGCTTGTTCTTTTTAGATTTATATCCCCTTGATCTTTTCCTGTTTTCTTATTGCTCTAGATAGAACCTCAAGTACTGTAATGAATAGATATGGAGTGGACAACCTTGTCTTGTTTCTGATTTTAGCGGAATCACTGGGAGTTTCTCTCCATTTAGTTTGATGTCAGCTGTTGGCTTGCTGTATATTACTTTTATTATGCTTAGATATGTTCTTTGTATCCCTGCTGTCTCCAAGACCTTTATCATGAAGGGATGTTGTATTTTGTCAAAGGCCTTTTCAGCATCTAATGAGATGACCATTTTTTTTTTTAGTTTGTTTATATGGTGGATTACATTGACAGATTTTTGTATGTTGAAATATTCTTGTCATCTCCAAGATGAAGTCTACTTGGTCATGGTGGATGATTTATCTGAAGTGTTTTTGGATTCGTTTTATCGGTATTTTATTGAGTATTTTTGCATCAATGTTCATGAGTGAAATTGGCCTATAATTCTCTTTCTTAGTGATGTCTTTATGTGGTTTGGGTATCAGGGTAATTGTAGCCTTGTCAAAAGAATTTGCAATGTTCTTTTTATTTCTATTATGTGTAACAGTTTGTGTAATATTGCTATTAGTTCTTTGAAAATCTTGTAGAATTCTGAGCTAAAACCATCTGGTCCTGGCCTTTTTTTTTTTTTTTTTTTTTGATTGGGAGACTTTTGATGACTGTTTCTATGTTTCTATTTCTTTAGCAGTTGTAGGTCCGTTTAACTTGCTCATCTGGTCTTGATTTAATTTTGATAAGTGATATTTATGATATTTATCCAAAAAGTAGTCCATTTCAAGTTTTCCAATTTTGTAGAAAGTAGGTTTTTGAAATATGACCTGATAATTCTCTGGATTTCTTCCATGTCTGTTGTTATGTCCCCCTTTTTATTTCTGATGTTGTTAATTTGGATAATCTCTCTCTGCTTTTTGGTAAGTTTAGATAAAGGTTTTTCTATTTTGTTGGTTTTCTCAAAGAATTAACTCTTTGTCTCATTGATTCTTTGTATTTGTTTCCTTTGCTTCTATTTTGTTGATTTCAGCTCTCAGTTTATTTTCTGCTGTTTAGTCCTCCTGGATGAGTTTGCTTCTTTTTGTTCCAGAGTTTTCAGGTGTTCTGTTAACTTGCTAATGTGGGATTTTTCCAGTTTCTTTATGTAGGCATTTAGTGCCATGAACTTTCCTCTTAACACTGCTTTTATTGTGTCCCATTAATTTGGATATGTTGTGTGGTCATTTTCATTGAATTTTAGGAAGTCTTTATTTTCTTCTTTCATTTCTTCTTTGACCCATTGGTGCTTCAGGTGAGCATTGTTTAATTTCCATGTGTTTGTGGTCTTTCTGAAATTAGTGTTGGTGTTGAATTCTAATTTTAAACCACAGTGATCCAGTAAGATACATGGAGTTATTCTAATTTTTTTATTTGTTGAGGTTTATTTTGTTACATAGTATATGCTCAATTTTGAGAAGATTCCATAATGTACTGAGAAGATATATTCTTTTATGTTTGGATGAATGTTTTATGGATGTCTGCCAAGTCCATTTGAGACATAACATCTGTTAGTTCCCTTATTTCTCTGTTAAGATTCTGTCTGGCAGACCTGTCTAGTGAGGAGAGAGGGGTGTTGAATCTCCCACTATTAGTGTGTAGGGTTTAATGTAGTGTTTCTTTTACATATGTTGGTGCCCTTGTATTTGGGGCATAGATGTTCAGTATTGAGATTTCCTCTTCATGGACTTTTCCTTAGACAAATATTAAATGTCCTTCATTGTCTTTTTTGATTGGTTTTAGTTTGGAATCTATTTTGCTAGATATTAGGATAGTTACACCAGCTTGTTTCTTAAGTCCACTTGAATGAAAATTTTTTTTCCCAACCATTTACTCTGAGGTGATGTCTGTCTTTGAGGTTGAGGTGTGTTTCTTGGATGCAGCAGAAGGATGAATTCTATATCCAATCTGTTATCCTGTGTCTTTTTATAGGTGAGTTGAGTTAATATATATTAAGGAATATTAATGACCAGTGAGACCAGTGATTGTTAGTTCCTGTTATTTTAGTTTTTATTGTTGGTGATGTTCTTGAGTGTGATCTTCCTTTCTTTGGGATTTGTTGCTGTGAGATCATCTATTATCTGTGTTTTTGTGGATGTAGCTAACTTCTTTGGGTTGGAGTTTTCCTTCTAGTACTTTGTGTAGGGATGGGTTTGTGGCTAGGTATTGGTTAAATATTGTTCTGTTATGGAATATCTTGTTTTGTCCATCTATAGTGCTTGAAAGTTTTGCTGGGTATAGTTGTCTGGGATGGCATCCATGGTCTCTTAATGTCTGCATGACACTTGACCAGCACCTTTCATTGTCTCCATTGAGAAGTCAGGTGTAATTCTGATAGGTCTGCCTTTCTATGTTACTGGGCCCTTTTCCTTCGTAGCTCTTAATATTCTTTCTTTATTCTGTATGTTTAGTGTTTTGATTACTATTTGGTGAGGGGATTTTTTTTGATTCAGTCTATTTGGTGTTTTGTAAGCTTCTTATATTTTCATATACATATCTTCCTTTAGATTGAGATATAGGAAGGTGTATAAAAGTGTTGTTTTGTTCAAAATGTAATTGTTTAATCATTTTATTCTATTAGGTCTTTGTACTCTGAAAATATTAGAACTGCTCCTACATGTTGTTCATGAACAAATAAAATATAATATTTATTTTAATATATGAAGACACATTTTCCTACTTCACATCAGTAAACAAATATTAGGAAACTGTTCCGGACAAATC
Source organism: Dicrostonyx torquatus (assembly GCA_028555095.1). NCBI lineage: Eukaryota > Metazoa > Chordata > Mammalia > Rodentia > Cricetidae > Dicrostonyx > Dicrostonyx torquatus. The sequence goes on from JAQHUG010000065.1 coordinate 1,548,250, forward strand.
CATTGTCTTACAACGGGAAAAATGGAATTAAAAGTAAAAATGATTGTCAAATGACCCAAAACATAAACTATAGCTTCTGCTCTTTTATACAACATCACTTCACAATATGTCCACCTCATTCTTTACTCCCTGGTTCTGTGGTTTTCTGTGGTAAGACCCAAGTGAATGATTTCAGGAACTCTCTAATGCTACAGATGTTGCCACGTAAAACATTCAGTATCATTTCTCTAGTCTTCATAGCACTGTTAGTACATTGTGGCCTTATGAGTACCTTTTGACCTCTAGAGAGAGGTAGAGACGTGCTAAACAGATACCAGACATCTTTGCTGAGCTGAAACTTTCCCATAGACAGATTACTAGTCTGTATCTGCAGGGTCCCATCACTCGTTGATTTAGAAAAGTGGTGCTAGGACAAGCGGGATAGGAAATGCTTTAGGGATTAATTTTGCTTTCCTTGAATGGAATGACAGAGATCTCTTGTTAAAGTCAAAGTCAACAGAGACATATAAAATAGAACCTTTTAGAATAGAATTCAAAAAAGGGTCCAGTATGATAAAAAGATAAGCAATATCATTAACTATGGATAGGAACAAAAAAAGAATGGTTCTTAATCTAGAGATGGCTCAGGTAGCAAGAAAATTTTATATTCCAGTGACTGAATGGAATGAAGGAGGTACACAGATGTTCCATTGTTCAAGAACTAGCACCCATGATGGGATTTTCTGTGATTTAGATATGGGTGCACCAGTTAGAGAAGTCTAATAGTGAACACGATGTCCTAGAGAACATCGGAAGCTGCAGGTACAATCTCTGGTTTCTTCTCATCACCTGCACAACCCTCTATTATAATTGTTAAGACAATATTTAGCAGTGTTGTATTTTTGTCCTTCTTGCCTTTCTTGCTCTTCTTCACACTTTTAGTCTTTCTTTGCCATCAAATTCAGGAATTTAATCTCAATGTTCACAGAAAAGTTTGGTAAGAGGATGTTTAGTACCTACCCAGTGTCTAGCTTTCAGAACTAGAGGGCAGATTGTCTGGTTTTGAAACATATGTTTATGACATAAAGTATATACTGCAACAGAAGATTTGGTAATATAGTGTAGGAATCACATTACATTCCCCTCTAACAACAAATACAAATGTCATACCCTAGGTGTTAAGGTACAGAGGGAGGATGTTGGTGGGACTCCACTAGCCTGGGCTCCTTGTACCTGAAGAAACCAAGGGACTAACATGGAGTCAGCACTCAGATTAACCAACTGAAGGCAAGAGAACATCTTCGGTCACAAACAGGGAACTCAGCTTCCGTGAGGATCTTGGAATCATTAGGCATTTGGGCCAGTGTCATAAATCATCCATGCTATGGCATTTTCTTCCATGTCATCATTCTGTCTTGTGAAGTCTTTCCACTGGCAACACCAACACAGCATTGTTCATTGTCCTATAGTTGTGACAACCTGGTGGGAATCAAAGTTCATTTCTCCTGAATCCAGTTTACACAGTATCTCGAATCCTGTTCTAGATCTTGATATAGATCTAGAATAGATATTAAAGGGAGTAGGAAAAGATTAATATCTTTTAAAGTTCTTTTAAATATTTTTGAAGTTCTTTTAAAAATATTTAAATTCATAATAGGGGTTATGGCAAGTGATTTGGCTAAGATTCAATATGTTTTAGCCTTAGGTTAGGTTAGGTTATATTGTAATAACCTGGGCTCAAATCCAGGTACCATGACTTAGCATATTTAAGGCAAGGTTCTAGACAGTGTGCTGCTAAAGAAAGGCTTGGTCTTTATTATCCAGAAATGATGTCTTGTTTCTGTTTTTAAATTATTTTCTAGCTTCTAAAGATTTTCTATAATACATGGCTCATAACTATGCATCCATTCAACTTCTACTTCAACATTTTCCATCTCTTTCCCTGTCTCTGACTCCCTGCCCCTCTCTTATGATACATATTAAGATTATGTTGGACTTTCCAGGTTAATCCAAGGTAATCCTTCCATTTTAAAATGCCAAACTTAACCACACAAACAGGGTTTCATCATACCCCAAAAGAAAGACATTCTGAGGTCTTGAGGACTTATTTTTGAGAGTCATTATTCTGTGTCTTCTATGTTAGTGTATTTTTTATTGACCAATGTACAGAGAAATCCTTAGATGATCTCTTTCATCCATGCCTCAGTACATTCACTCCTCTAAGGCCCACCTCATAGGTATACTAGTGTCCCATTATGCTCACGAAGACTTGACAGTGCTAGGATAAGCTAGGTGGCAGCAACCAAACTGAAGTCTAAAGTTTTGTAGAGCTATCTATCCTTCCTGCCAAATGCTGACTTTTGCCAAAGTGGGTAGCTCATCACAGCTCACTAGTCTATCGGATGTATGCACTTTATAGGTATCTGAGATCCTTGGACTAGTACTGTGTACTGTGCACCGGTCCACACTTAGGTAGAGAGTAGGCATCCCTCAGATGCTGATTCATTACTGTCTTTGTGGTCCATCTACCTTTGTCTCCCCATCTTTATCCAACTAGTGTTTACCTTCAAGTTTAACTGATCTCTCTTTTTCCTAGTCATAGAAATTCACTGTGTCTTGGGAATCTGAATGTTTTCTCTGAGTACATGTTTTCTTCCTTTGATTTTTTTTTTGGGGCCAGGTCATAGTGCCAGTAAATGCAAGAGAAAACAAGTGATTCTTTTTTTCCTGTCAGTTCATTTCTAAGGCAAGGATAGAGAATGTTTAGGTGGCTTAATGAGGACAGATAAAAGCATTGAAACAAATTCTAGAAACAAGATCATTATAATAAATACTTTTAAATTTTTAAATAAAATTTCAAGATATTCTCTACAAAGTTTTTAAAATTTGCTGAGATGGAAAAGTCAAGCATATTATTTCCTAAGCTGTGATGAGAACTTGTTCTCCTACTCCATACCCTTCTGTGGATTGTTTTTAGCATGTTTATTTTAGTGTAATTTTCTTAATTTTAAGCCCTCCCAACTCTAAAATGATACCTGCATGTTATACGTTTGCCAGTCAACCACCCCATAACTGTTACTCTAGTTCTGCCCTCACTCTTTTGAGAACGTTCAGCTCTACAATGTCTGGAGCAAGGGATGAGCACCATCCTGCTTTAGACTCTATTGCTTTGCCTTTTCATAACTTTGATCAACTCTTCTTATGACTCAGATCTGTGTGTGTGTGAAGCCAGGCCATGACGTGCACAAACTATCTCCTGCTTCTTCTGGTCTCCCACAGAGCATAAGCTTAGCACTCCATACACCAAGCAAAGGGCAGCTCTGGTGCAGTTTGTTTGTGTGACATTACATGAGGAAGGGAAGTAGCTAAAGGTCTACGAGAGATTCTTCCCACAGGTACCTTCCCACCTTCTAATACCCAGGTAGCCAAGAATGTGGACTCCGTCTAGCAGTACAACTGGTCGAGCTCCCTTAATGCAAGTGGCTGCTTGTCTCAGCGTGTCTCGTCATTCCACTCTTCTCTTCCAGCTTCATGATGAAACAGTTAATACAGGAAGGCAGCCTAGATTAGTGTGTAAGTTACCTTTTGTTTGCATCCAATGAAATATGGATTGAATCCCAATTCTTCCTACTTACTAATAATATGGCCTTAGGCAAGTTATTTGATTTCTGAAAGCTTCAGTTTTTGCCCTGTAACAAAGAATGAAGACATCTTGTTGTAAAGATAAAATGAAAGAATAAAATAAAGTAAGGGAAGCACTTAGTGTTGTATATGACACACATGGCTATTTAAATGGTATTATTTTATTTAATAAGAATGTACTGAGATTCTATCATAAAATAATGTCATGCTTAGAATGACAGAAGTGGGAAAATAAAGAAAATACATTTCTGTCTTCTAAGCATGCTTTAGACTAATGAGCAATATAGGCAATAGCAAGGCAAGTAAAAGCAATGTATGGAGGAAAAAGAAATAAGGAAAGAGTTGAATGATGATGAATTGGAAGAAGACAGCTGGTAGAAAACTGAGATAACTTCACTGCCAAGATATAATCAGCATCTCTCCCCTGCTATCTAGATCCACCTGTAAGAATTTTCTTTTTAATAGTATGATCTATAAAAACCCACCCTTTTGTGTTTTCTGCAATGCTAACAAACTTTACTCTCTATAAGTTGGTCATTTCCTATTTTCTCAAGTTCTCAGGGTATTGATTTTAAGTCATCAGAGCAAGTAAGTAAATGAACAAAAATAATGTTTTCCCACCTGGTCAGTCTATCTTACCTTGTTCTTACAATCTTTCTCATGGTTAAGATGATTAGTGGCTTTGTATATGATCATGTGTAAATTAGCATGCATTAATAATTTCCTAAGCATATGTTAGAAGGCTCTAACATTTGGAATGAAGTGTGTGTGTGTGTCGTGTGTGTGTGTGTGTGTGTGTGTGTGTAAGTACTTGCATGCTATCCCTTCAGTGGATAAACCATGAAGATAGAATATTGTCTGCATACTTGATGACATAGCTGCTGACCTGTGTGGGCAGAGTTCCCCGAATAGTTTGTGGGCAGGTGGCTGGGTCATCTGTCATCTCACTTGCACAAAAGTTACATAATCCCCCTGTCCTGTAGATGTCACAAGGAGACAATGGAGTGTTGTAACATGAATCAGGACATCTAGTTTTAGTGTTAGCCCAACTGATACAAATGTATGTAAAATCAGGCAAACTTTCTTCAATACTTTCTCAATCAGCAAAACCAGTGACCTAACCCATGTCTATAACTTTATTGACATGTTGTGCTTCCTACTCACAAAGTGACAGGGGATTGGTAGTTTGGCCCACTTTTCTTGGCTTTTGGGAAGCTCAGATAGAGAAAGTAGGACAATTCCAATGTGGTTTTGATTTTCTTTGATTGTTTTGTTTCTTGTTGCTGTTGTTTTGGGTTTTTTGTTTGTTTGTTTGTACCAGAAAATCATCATTATCTCTATAAAGGGTTTGTAAGTTGGTCATTTTTCTTTTTCTAACATCCCAGGATTTGGTTTCTAAGTTTCACTAGACTTTCCCAGCAGCACTCCAAGTTAGTGATTGGTTGACAGTATCTCCCACATACATATCTAAGTAGATATATAGAGTTTAAGTAGCATAGAGTGACAATGGGAATCATAGAGCTTTCCAGAATTTGAGTTTCTCAGAATAAGACATTGTATAAATTTGATAACTGGATTTTAATCATTCTGTTGCCCTCTCTTTTCCTTTGGAAAAAATCCACACTTTTAACCACCACCAACACTCACATCCTTTAGTCATGGTCTATGTGGGGACAACCTGCATTATGACCCAGCCACGTGGAACTTATTTCTGTTCTTCTGGCTGCCAAATCCATTTCTGCCTGGGCTCATTCTTCTTTCTTCTTTCTTTTAATGCTTTTCCTTTGGAGATTTATGTGGCTCTCTCATCTATTCATCTTCATTCTTAGCTTAGCTTAAGTCTCAGCTCCTCAATAAGGCCTTGTCTTCATGTGCCATCTAAGGTTCCACATCGCCAGCCTGGCATTTTTTTGCTCTTATCACAATCTGAGATTGAATTAGGCACCATTTCCCTTGCTTGTTTATTCATTTCTTCTCTAGAAAATAAAACCTGTTGTTCCAGGTGATTGTCACACGACTGATCAACCAGTGACCACATGCCACTAATCAATCAGAGCTGACACCCAGAAAAAGCTCCCATCATAAGTCTGGACTCTTTAAAATGCTAGGAATGGAGAGATCTAGTAGCCCTGGGGAAGGGGTCAAAGAGAACAGCACATTGTGTGGACTATGGGACTCAGGGGGATGTTATGCACCACTTAGCATAAAAATAGTTTAGCATTTTAGCAGTCAGTATGGTCTCTAGTTTGTACTAGTTAGATATAAACTCTACTGAGCTCCCATGGCCAGCATTATATTCTGTCCCATTACATGGTGGTATATACTTAAGTACCCAGAGTCTGTTATATGCACCATTTTCTTCAGTTTGATATGATTTAGAAAAGTTAGAAGATGAAAATCTAGAATTGACAGATAACTTGCATTCATGTTACTCCAGGGAAGATATGCTTTATTTAGACCTTAAGATCTGCTCTAATGAGAGCTAATATCGGTAATTCTTCATTAGTCGCAAATGGAGACACTATTTTATTTTTATAGCCTGCTAAGAGGTTATCAGGACAAGATAATTGTATTCATTTTTCTTTTGTGTCTTACGTATACATGTATGGACAGGTATGAACACATGTTTGTGTTTGTGCAGGTACATTTGTGTGCATGTGTGTATATGTGTGTGTATTTGTGTGTGTATCTGTCTGTCTGTCTGTCTGCCTGTCTCTCTGTTTGTCTGTCTGCATGTAGAGGCCAGAGGCCAACTGTGATTATCAGGTCCCATCCACCTTGATTTTGTAAACAGTTCTTCACTGCCCAAAGCTGGTATTCCAAGTGTGTGGTACCAGTCCTCATTTTCACCTGAGTACTTTTCTCAAGTTCAGGTGATCATGCTTACTAGGCAAACAGTTTACTGCCCGAGACACCTCCCCTGCCCCCATGCTTATTGTCTGAGTAACTCAGCCTCCTATAAGTCAAGCACTCGCCAAAGATGGAAAGATAGGAAAAGCTCCGATCTTCAGAGGTTAGATACTGTCTTTCTCACTGAGCTATTAGTTCTGCTTCCAGCCCTGGGTGGGTCTGAGCCTGAGTGAGGAGGCAGCAAGAATTACAGGTGTAAAGATTCTGAGCTTGAAAGCTAAGGTTAGAGATATTTTTATAGGACAACCGCACTTGCCTTGTAGAGAGAAGTTACTTGGACAAGAGCAGCATAGCCTCAGAGTGTCTCAAGGGGTCTTGCAATCCTATCTCAATGACTAGAAGATCAGAAAATGAACAACTTAGGAATTTGTAATAGGAACAGAATCAATCTTCTCAGACATACTAAAATCAGTTTTGGGGACAAGATTACCAAGAATATTTTCTTGGCAACAAAAAAAACCTATAATAGAATTTTTTAATAATTCATAGTATTTTAGGTATAAAAATAATCATTTTTTGGTTGTGAGCCTAGCCTTTAATGGCTGAGCCATCTCTCCTGCCCCAAAATAAGCATTTTTAAAATGAGCGGCAATAAGACTTAGGAGTGCTGTTTTTCCCACACGTGGTAAACAGAAAAAAAAAACAGTGTCAAGTTATTTTTATCCAGAATATGAATGAACAACTTTTACAAATATTTATTAGTTACAAATATATTTTTAAATGCATTCTATAAAATGAGTTAAAATTGAATGGTATTGTGAGTTCGACTTGTGGTAAATGCTTAAATAATTATTTGTGCCCTTCCCCCACACTTTATTCTGATGATTGAAGAGCCCAGAATTAAAAAAATTGTAAGTTTAAACACACCTTAGAGCAAAATAAAGCTGTCAGCACTGTTAACCTTTAACACACACTTTCTGCCTTAAGAGCAGGTATCCCAACAGAGATAAACTTTTAACAGTAGCCTCCTGACTCCCAGCTAGGCAGTTTCCAGCAGGTAGTTACGGAGGACAAAGGGTTTGCTTCTAACCTCTATGGGACTCTCTGCATTGCATTTCCTTAATTTTTAACCGTCCTCCTATGTGACTCTACTCTCTGCCTTACATTCTTTCAGGGAGAGCTGGAAGCAACTGTGTCAGCCACAGGTTTTCACAAACATCCCAACTTAACATCATATCAAAGACTTAAAATGTAACACGACTTTCAGCCTGACCCCAAGGTTGTTGAAGCTCTTTAATCCACACCTGGTGCTTGATTTTCCTATAAGAAGCAGCTCAAACCTGCCTCCATTGTCAGACTGTCAAAAGCCCGATCTCTGACCTGTGACTCCAGTGCACTGCAAGTTTTCTGTGCCCCATGGGGTCCGTTCCTCATTATTTTGCATGTCCCTGGGACCCAACAATGATAGGTCTCAGGGCCCTCCTAATACATGTTAGGCAAGTGTTCTTTCACTAAGCTCCAGCCCAAGGCATTTATGATTTTTAGAGATCACTTAAAGAAAAAGTCGTGAATAGTAGTAGTTTTCACAAACATCTACAGGTGAAGTTATAAACGAATGATTAACCATTATTCTTTGAGGGGAACTCCATCACTTCATGTGATGAACTCATTATTTATTTATTTCTTTTTTTCGAGACAGAGTTTCTCTGTGTATCTTTGGAGCCTGTCCTGGAACTCGCTCTGTAGATCAGGCTGGTCTTGAGTTCATAGGGATCCACCTGCCTCTGCCTCCTGAGTGCTAGGATTAAAGGCGTGCACCACGATGGCCCGGCCCAACATCTTAATGCTTAATTTCTTCACTTGCTACCACATGGGGATGGTACTGAATCCTCCTTAATAAGTTTGCGGAAAGTATCTGGTGGTTTAATGCGTGGAAAATATTAGGCACGGGACTTGGCACAGATTAAGAACCAATAATTGTTAGCTGTTTTTTGTACCTTGGATGTATAACAATGAGATCTTTGAACTGTGGAAAGCTGCCATGTAAAGACCATTATCGCTGATGGTGAGCAATCATCATAGATGCTGTACTTAACTCAGTAATCGAGAGCACAGCTGACATTTGGAGGTCCTTTCCCTCAGAAGATTTCTGTGCTTCTGCTTTAGGTGAATTGTGGAGCACAAGGGAAACAGGAGATGATATGTTCCCTCCTATAACTTCAGAAGACACTTAGCTACTGACCATTGGGTCTCAAAGGGCCACTTCTCTGTAGCACCATTGTTGGAGGTGGCCCACAGGCCAGGCCTCATCATCACCCACTCCACTATCCCAAAGAGCCGTCTGAAAACCACACACCTATTGTCCCATGCTTCTTGCCCATGGGCAAGTGGAAAAGTGACTGTTGTGCCTTCAGATCCATCCCCACAACCGTGGGAAAGGGTTGCTCGTGAGCATAGAGAGGATCCATCCTGTCTGTCCCTCAGTGGAACTTGGCTTCTTCCCAGTGCTGACTGGTGATAGGGACCAAGTTCTACCCTGAGAACTCAGCCTGTGGGAAAGCCTTCTTTAAACAAACTGAAATATGTTCCCCTTTAGGTTTCGCTTGCATATCCCCAGTCATCTCCTCCAGCCACAGAGAGCAGGACTCACCCCTCAAAGGCTTGCACACTGCAGGAGTGTTTGCCATTGGATTTTGGCTCCAATGTTGTTTCCCCTATTTCTGCAGGCATAGCTTTCCTGGCCAGCATAGATCCCAGGGCCCTGCCTTTCCCAACCAAGAGCACCATGCACAAATAGAGCTCATCTGTGTCTTATTACAGAGATTGGAAAATTTAAGGCCTTTTTTCTTCCTCAAAAAGACTAACCTCTTCTCAGTCACAGTTTTTCTGAAAGCAGAATTGACATGAATCCTCCAGTGACAGATCATATAGCATGTTTT
>JAQHUG010000065.1:1569733-1581016 GCA_028555095.1 Dicrostonyx torquatus
GATCTGGGCAGGAATGCCAGGGAAGCTTCCTGCTTCCCAGAGGTTCTCATCGCCCTGCCTCTACTTCCTGTCTGGTTGACCCGCCTATACTTCCTACCTGGCCAATCAGTATTTATTTAAAACATTATTGACAGAAACAGACAAGTCTCCTGCACCAGTTTAAAATACAAATTAAATACAGAATTCAATGTCTGTCTTTCTGTCTTCCATTTTTATGTTCATTGTTCCACAAGTAAGAACTGTTTTGAATAATGATGCTTCTTAACAGGGAGATGAAGAATTATAATTTCTGTCATATTGCTAGAGTGTGAGGTAGCATATGACAAGAAACCCAAGGAAAGACGTTCAAGAAAAAAGCTTCAGAATTTCATGTAGAAAGAGTGCATAAAACTAGGAAGTAAATTGCACAGCTTTTTATTTTAAAAAATGTAATTTCAGAAAGAGGCAATGATGTAAGGAGAATTCAAAGGCTAAATTTTACCTTTTGTTTGTTTGGTTTATACAAATTAGTAAACATTTAGTTTGCAGGAGGCACTTCTTAGGATCAATGCTAAAACCAATCTTTCATTCCATCCTTAAATATACATGAGCATTAACACTGGAGTTTGGAAGGTTCTGTATTAGTTCAGCTCTATTTTTCACTAGCTTGTGTGACCTACAGAAAATCACCCACCTCCTCCTTATGCCCCAGTTTTATTTAATATGATGATCTTTGGCTCTACCCATTTCATGCGAATGACCTAATTTTATCTTACTGTTAAATAATGCTTTATTTATTTACATGTATACCAGCATATATGAGTAGTGTTCAATTTTTTAGTATTTACAGTATTTAATGTGATGATTTAATATATGGATGAAGTATTCACAGACCAACTACAACCTCCTTTTTTTTTCATTCCCCCACTCTCCAACTTGTAGCCTTTTGAATTCACTATTCTATAGTCAGGTCAACTGTTGTTAAACTTCTAGATATGGCAGGGAGCATGCAACACTTGCTCTCCTATGCCTGGCTTACTTTAGTTCAAATAATCTCTCCAGTTGTGTCTATTATATTGAAAATTACAGGACTTAAATTTTTACATACATCTGCACAATACTCCACATGTGCCTTATCTGTCTTTAGTCTTTCTCTTGTTTATGGGTAGCAGAGGTGATTCTGTGTTTTAGATGTTGTGGACAGCACTGCCACAAACTTGGGTATGCAGGTGTTTCTTTGGCATGCTCCATTTTGGAATACATTCTTAGAAGTGGGTTAACACTATTACCTTCCATAATCTCTGCACTAGTTTGCACTTGGTGTGATTTTTATTGTCTCTGTATCCTTACCAACATTTTTCAACTTTTCGTAATAACAACTTTTACTTGGTGGGGATGTATTTGATTTTCATTTTCTCAATGGATGATGATACTGATCATTTTCCATGAATATTTGGCATTGATGTGTTCTAAAAAAAATCTATTCATGCTAGATGAGGTAGTGGTGGTACATGACTTAAATCCCAGAGCACAGTGGATCTCATTGAGTTAGAGGCCAGCCTGATCTACAGGACAGCCAGAGCTGTTAAAAAGAAGCCCTGTCTCAAAACAAAGCAAAGCAAACAGCAAAGAAACATATTTGTAACTCTTTCTTTTAAAGTGGGATTACTTTGTGTCTTATTTAGTGTCCTATTTCTGTGAAGAGAGGTACCATGGCAATAGTGACTCATAAAATACATCATTTAACTGAGGCTTTCTTACAGTTTCTTACAGAGGTTTTGTTCATAATCATCATGGTGGGAAGCATGGAGGCATGCAGGCATATGTGGTGTTAGAGAAGTAGCTGAGAGTTTTACATCTGAATCCATGGGCAGCAAGAAGAGAAAGTGACACTGGACCTGGCTTGAACTCTTGAAATCTCAGAGTCTTCCCACAGTGACACAGGTCCACCAATAAGGCTACACCTCCTCCAACAAGGCCACACCTCCTAATCCCTCCTAAGCAATGCCACTCCTGATAACCAAGTGTTCAAATATATGAGTCTATGCGGATAATCCTCATTCAAATCGTCATACTTCAGTTTTGTTTTTTAAGGTGTTGTGTTCAGATAAAATTTTAATTATCTACATATGATCTAAAACATTCAGTTTTTGTCTGTTTGTTAATTAATTCACAAAGCATACTAACCCCCTAGTTTCAAAAACCTTGCTATAAACATGAAGACATTATTCTTCACAGTTGAATGACATTTTAATGTATACACACACTTGTATATGACACACATATATCACTTAATCTCTTAATCTACTTAACCATTTCACACTGTATAAGTGTACCAAATTTCACTTTACAAAGATGTGCTATAAAAATACTAAAAATCAAAAACAAAACTAACAGCTATTTTAAGACATATAATTCATATTAATCTTGAAATCATTTTGTAAAAATTCACAAACAGTTTTATGTGAACTTTGTTTATAATTTTCTCCTTGTACATAGTTCCACAAAGAAGTTACATAATAAGACATGGTGCTTGTTATTTATGAATATGACATATCTCTGTATTTTCTCAGGTTCTTCTGTTTTATAACATGAGCCCCTGATTTTAAAAACAATTAAATGGTGTTTACTGTCTTGCAAACATTTACAAAAACTAGGGCTTAAAACTAAGCATCAAAACAGCTGAGTGGTCAAAGACCGTGGAGTTCAGACTGGAATGTGCTCTGGTCCTCACATTCTTGAAAACCCTGGGCAGCCTGAAGTGTTTGAATGAACCATTCTTAACTCAGCTTTCTCCTGATGACACTGGGTGTAGCAGCAGTGGTACAGGCCATTGTAGTTCTTCCCCTTATATGACAATGTGAAAGTACACGTGTGGGAATTCTTCTTCATTATATTTGCTAAAGGAAGGACTTAGAGCCTCATGGCTTCAACGATGCATTGATGGTTAAGTGTCATTCTAACAGGTTCTTATAATTGCAAGAAAAGAGTGTGTGATATTAGTAATGATGGCATAGACTGATGATTCACGAATGAGAGGTGTAAAGAGAAAAGAAAAATAGCCATGTGCTCTTGACAGGTCAGTGTTATTTTGGAATGATTTGATACCTTGACAAAAATTCCATTTTGTGTTTTCTAATAAAAGAAATTATTTCCAAAGACACATTATTCTACATGTTTTGATATGATTTTAATTAACAATTTATTGGGTGAAATAGTATTAACTATCAACTGTAAGATATGTGCTTTCCTGGGAATTAGAGACATATACGGTCTGATATCAAAAAGATGTAATCCCTGTCCTGAAAAAAATCAAACACAGAACAGATTAATTAAATAAAGGCCTGCAGCTAAATAAAGATGGCAGAGAGATATAATCTTGTCTATGGCATCAGAAAGGCCTTATTTAAGAAAGTCAGGTGCAAAATAATACCTGAAAGATCAGTAAAGATATTATGCCTGCAGAGGTAAGTTTAGTTTTGTGCATTCATTCATTTTTTAATTCACTCATCCTTTCTTGTCACATGCACACACACACACTATATATATGTATGTATGTATATATGTATATATATGTGGATATATAGCATGTACATGTTTGTGTGTGTGTATGTAAAATTTTTGACAATGAAGCATAGTTTAAACTCGGTCTTAAAAACTTGGGAATGGACAAGAACTCCCATTTCAAAAACGAGAAAAATCAATAAACAAATTTAAAAAGAATTTCAGGTTATGAAAAGGGAAGAGGTGAGGAGGACAATGATGATGGCGATGATAAAACAGGAAAGGGAAAATGACAGGGGACCTGTCAAGGAATGATCACCGGGAAGATCTCTCATGCAAGTAACGTTTCAGCTCCCTCTTCCATGAAGAGGGTTCAGCCCTGTGAGGAGCCGTTAAGTTATATTTACAGAGGCACCTGTCCTTTGCTGTTCCCAGAGTGTGTGTGGTCAGAATAAAGACACTTGGCTTAGGGGTGTTTTGAGTAGCAAAGACAAAATAGATCACAGTCTTCTGCAATGCCAGAAGGGCAGTGGTAATCTCTGGGTAATAACTGTATTCAATGGAACAATGTTTTTCAAGGGTAGCCAGGGCCAGAGGTTTTGGCATCAGTGCATGATGGAGAGTTGGTGAACAGTCATGAAGGACACTAAGAAACTCATGAAGCCCTTGTAGAGGATGGCTGACCTTTAATTATAGGATCATGAGTCCCATCACATCCAGGTCATAAGGAGGAAGTGTGACTTCACTTCATTGTCATTGATAGGTGGGGCCTGGTGTGTGCAGAATCTACTTAGTATGAACATTTTTATTCAATGTACATTCAGGGATTTTCAAGCACTGAATATAAACTCTGTCTTCATCTACACTGGGTTTATATGCTCCAACTCACCCTATAGTCATCACACCATTGAGCAGCTAAGACATTTTCTACTTTGTATAGAATCCAAAAGACTTTGTGAGTTTTCCCAGCTTCATGAAGTTGGTAGATTCTCCCAAAGTTAGGCTCCAGCAGTTCAGAGGCAGAGTTCTTGTCTGTTTGCTAAAAACTAAATCATACTAATTGATTTTTCATCTTCAATATCTATTAAATAAAAGTGTGTTGTTCCTTAAATTATATAATATGAAGTGCAGGGAGAGGATGGAAAGGAGAGAGAGAGAGAGAGAGAGAGAGAGAGAGAGAGAGAGAGAGAAAGAGAGAGAGGGGGGAAACTGAGAGCAAGGAGACTGAGAGCAAGGCTGTGAACTTCTCTAGGAAACTTCTTAAGCTGAAAAAAGAAGCAATTTTATCTACTTCAACCAGTTAAGGGAATTCTGAATTAAATAAAATGTTAATGGCAAACTTTGTTTTTAAACTCTTCAAGAAAAACACAAAAAGTATGTTTTTACCTACCAGTTAAGAAAATTAAGCTCACAAAAGTACAGCAACTTGGGTCTTTCTTATGCCTACTTTATTGTCTTTACAATACTCCTCTCGGAATATATTACAAAATAATAATGATAGTAGTAGTAGTAGTGGAGACTCCATAACCTCTTTCTTCTATATGTGTCTCTAAAGCCAAAACAATGTGGTAGATACTTTCAAGTTCTGCTGCTTGCTGGGACTGGATGTGGCCCTCTCATTCCATTACATCGTCACCAGCTTTCTGTTTTAGATAGTGTCCTTCATTACCTAAGCTTGGCTATCATGAAATTTGACTTGTGAACCATGCTGGCCTTGAACTCTGAGATTCCCTTGCCTGTATCTCCTGAGTGCCGGTATTGAAAGGATGTACACCACACCCGAATCTGAACTATTCTTTAATTCCTTTTCACAAGGTGGAAGCTTAGCTGGGTGAGATCTTGCCATTAGGTCACCCCTACCTTTAGTCCATTTAACATCAGGCTTTTAATCTGTTTATCTCCTTGAACACGGGATTTATCTAATTCAACTTCCTGGTGCCCCTTTTCTCCTTGAATTGTGCATTTTTTTTAACTTTTCCTTGCTCAGCTTGCTCCTTTTCACTATAGATCTTCATAAGACTGAACCCTAATAATGACACAAATAGCAGGCGGCTTTGAAATTTCCTCTGTCAATGGAATTAATCCAAAATTCTTCACCTCAGCCTCAGGAAGACTTTCAGACAAGGGCAAAAGGAAGTCACACTGTTGGCAAAAAATTCACAAGAAAGATCTCTAGGTCACTTGCTCAATTTCTTCTCAGAAACCCTGTGAGGCTGTCTGACACCATAATCATCCTCAGCACCACTGTCTTCCATGCTTCTACTAGTATGGCACATCAGGTGCAATTTAAAGTATTCAAATGCTTTTCTAATCCAAAGTCTCAAAATCCGCATTTCTCCAAATAAAAACATGGTCAGGCCTATGACAGCAAAACCCCAGTCTCCGGTACCAGTTTTCATCTCAGGGTTTCTAGCTCTGTGTAGAAACACCATGGGCATGGTAACTCGTAAAGAAAACATTTAATTGGAGCTAGCTTACAAATCAGAGAGTTAGTGCATTGCTGTCATGGCAGGAAGCATGGCGACATGAAGGAAGACATGGACCTGGAGAGGTAGTTGAGAGTTCTGCACCTGAAGCCGGGAAGTGGTGGCGCACGCCTTTAATCCCAGCACTCGGGAGGCAGAGGCAGGCAGATCTCTGTGAGTTCGAGACCAGCCTGGTCTACAAGAGCTAGTTCCAGGACNCCAGCACTCGGGAGGCAGAGGCAGGCAGATCTCTGTGAGTTCGAGACCAGCCTGGTCTACAAGAGCTAGTTCCAGGACAGGCTCCAAAGCTATAGAGAAACCCTGTCTCGAAAAACCAAAAATGAAGAGAGAGAGAGAGAGAGAGAGAGAGAGAGAGAGAGAGAGATCTGAATCTGCAGGCAGCAGAAGGTGATTGTGAGCCACTAGTTTGACCTGAACTTTTGAGACCACAAAGTTCACGGCCCCAGTGATTCATTCCCTCCATCAAAGCTACACCTACTCCATCAAGGTCATATCTCCTAATAAGGCTTCTCTCTGTGAGCCTATAGGGGCATTTTCTACTACAAATGCCACAAATAAACCAACTGGGGCAGACACTTATGAACAGAGAAACAAAAAGGAGCCCTTTTACTGTAGATTGCACTAATTGTATTTGAACTTTTAAAACTCTGTATCACTGAACATTTTATACATGGGAAAACATCTGACAACTTTAGCCATCAGGGAAAAATAAATCAAAACTACACTGTCTTTCCATTTCAGAAGGTTTATCATATTTAAAACAAAAAATTTCCAATTGTTGATGAGAATGTGGGGAAAAGCAGCCCTATACACTGTTTGTGGTAAAAATAAATTACTGTAGCCATGATGGGAATCAGTATGCATGCTCCATACAAAATTAAAACTAAAGCCACTATATGAACCAGCTCTACCATTTCTCAAGATATACTCAAAAGAATCAATGTCAGCTTAACCGCACACTTGTGTTTGGTTGTACAATTTGAAACAGCCACTTTATGGAAGCAATCTAGGTGCCTATCAACAGATTTCTGGATAAAGAAAATATGGAATATACACACAATGAGATTTTATTCAGTCCCAAGGCAACAATGAAATTCCACCATTTTCAGGAAATGGATGATGTAGATCTCCATACTGCAGGAAATAGGCAGACTCACAAATGAAGCTAGGTAGTTTTCTGCTATGCATTATGGTGTTGAGGGGGGCATGAATCTAAAATGAGCAACTATAAGGGATGTGCAAAGAGTGTGGAAAGGGCAGTAGAGGGGGTACATGTGTGCATATAAAAATGACATAATCAAACACCTTCCATGTAATTCTGTAAAATTCTACCTGTCTGCTATAGAGCTAGCTTATGTCTACCTTCTCAATGTGGCAATAGGTTCTGAGAAGTATGGCATTTCCCTGCCAATGGTTCCTTCGGCACCAGGTGTCCAGTGTGTGTGTGTGTGTGTGTGTGTGTGTGTGTGTGTGTGTGTGTTTGACATATATATGTTTTGTTCCATGTACATACATGAGGAGTTAAAATTCTCTTGCAGCACAAGGCAAAGAAGACATGGAAAGTTCAAGTTCTGAACAAAAGGTAGTCTGTGTAAGAGACAGCAAAGAGATGCACTTCTAGGAATATTTCCAAGAATAGTGACTATTCATTGCTACCATGAAAGAAGCAATGGTAAGAATATTCTTGAATTCACAGCTATTATTTCTGAAATGCTCACTCTTTCCTTTTGCATTGTATTTCCTTCTTTTGGGTTTTTTTATATAAGATTAAACTTTATAAAACACAACCTACATCATTTTCAGTTGCCACACTATTAATATGTCTTCTCTACAGTTGTATAATGTTATTATACCAAATTTTCTTGATTTTATCTGTTTTTAAATCATATTAGTGATCATATTTGATTACTAACACATGTGATAATAACCTCTAAATTTTAGGTAACATCTATGAATTTGAATTTTTTTCTATTTCCTTTGAGCACATTTCATAATAAAGTTACAATTAAAACAAATATACAAAACATTAACCAAATCAACATGTAAACCAAATGTGATATTATTAGAATAATGTGTTATTAGCAGAATCAAGTACTGTTTTATACTGAATGACAGGTGAATTTATTATAGGTGGCACAGAAATTGTTGACAAAAGCAGATCACTGGAAAATATTAAAATCATTAAAGATACGTTTTTCTATGAGTATTTATAGAATCTGTCAAGAAGAACACAAAGCAAAAAATTAAATAAATCTATATTGAAAGGAAAAAAAGAAAAGCAATTTCACAGAGACCTGTCCTTTCATTTGAACATGGTTATTGTCATTTCCCCAGCCCTTTTCCTTATAATTTTGAGATTAGTGTAATCACATTTTCTCCTTCACTTTCCTCCCTCCAATCCCTTCCATGTACTCCTCTTTTCTTTTTCAAATTAATGGTCTCTTTTAAAAAAATTGTTATATGCATATGTGTGATATATGTCACATATATGCATTATATATATATACACATGTATATTTTGCTCTGTATAACCTGCTTATTCTGAATAATGTTATTCACACATATATTTTCAGGGATGACCATTTGGTATCAGATAATCAGTTGGTTTGTTCGTCCCTGGAGAAGACTATCCCTCCTCCCTCCCCACCACTCCACTTTCAGCATTCATTCCTTAAGTGCCTGTAGTATTTTGTGCAGGTATGATACTGTCTGGGCTTTCTCACATACCTTTTGGCATGCCCATTGTTCTTGTTTTTGTTCAATTCATGTTTAGGCAGCCATGCTGATGAAACTTAATAGGTGCAGCTTTTGACATTACTTGGAGACAGCAAAGTCCTCAATCCTTTGTCTCTTATAATCTTCCTCTATCCTCTTCTATGTTCTCTGAGCCTTAGGTGTGGGAGTGTTTCATAGATGTATCTACTGGGACTGCCCCAGCTTTTTAAACAAAGTAAAATTAAGTAATTAGCTTTTGATTATGTTTTTAAATATCTTTTGAAAGCAATACTGTCAAATTTCTCTTTATTTAAAAATAATAACACTTTATGTATTAAATATGCTGTTCAAACTCAAAAAAGAGTGAGTCTTTTGGTATAGCTTGCTCAACCAAGACAATGGGATAGCTTGGCCATTATAAGAGCATCCAAGTATGAGTCCCCTCTCCCCTCTTTGAGACAATAAACACATATCTATTTAAAATACTTGGGCTTAGCCCCTGATCATCTCATCCCATATTTAAAAAACTGTGGATGCTCAGAATCAACCTTAGCTGACTGGACACTCCAACTGTACCCAGCAACCTGCTCCAGCCTTCACTCCAAAAGATGGGCAACTCAGACCAGTCTTGGCTGCATGCACAAGAAACACACAGAGATGCAGGGACACACATTTGTATGCATAGAAATCTCATGAAAACCTCAAAATCAGAAACCATATAACATAAGTAGATCTGTAAGGTGAAAAAAAGTAGCCAGATGAAGTTTTATGAAACACACACAGATGCTCACATACTCGTACTCCGTAAATGCCATTGAGTTCATTTTGAGTTGGCTATGTACAGGGCATGGAGTCTGTCCTTAAGTATAGTTTATATAACAGCGAGACTCCACTCAAGAAAACTAAGTTTTCATTTGTGAGCAGTTATCAATTGGAGATACCTTCTGAGATAGGGATGGGCATTATGTTCATTTCTTCTTAGCGCTGGAAATAAATTTGGCTTAGACTTGTGCAGGCATTCCCTTAAATACCACACTTCTGTAAAACGTCTCAAAGGCCTGATAGGTCTTGTTTGGTTTATTAGAGGATCACCTTATCATGTATGTGTGTGTACCATGTGAATGAACACAGAAGTCCTTGGAGGTCAGAAGAGACATCAGAATCCCTGGACTTAGAGATGGTTGTGAGCCACTGCATCAGTGCTGGGAACCAAACCTGAGTCTTCCACAAGAGCAGTCAGCCCTCTTAACCACCAAACCACCTCTCCAGCCTTTTCTTCCTAACATACTTTTTGTTTCCTTGAGTTATTTTTTTTAAAAAAAATCTTCTCTATTTTGTGTAAAATCCACATTATTTTTCTGTTGCTGTAGAACAAGTTTCTAAGAGCTACCAGTGTGAGCTAAAGCAACCACATTATCTCATAGCTGAGGAATCATGTTCACAACGCAAAGCACCATGAGAATGGACTCTTCTCAGAAAGGGAGTGTGGCCGATGCTGCTCTGGTATTCCCGACTTCTTTGACCTCTAGACTACTGCTCATCTGAAAAGATATCCACCCATGGTAATATCATGCTTCACTAACTTAGTCAACAGACCAAGTATCTTAATTATATCTGGACTTTTTCTCCACATCTGCCCTATGACATGGTGATATATTGTCATATTTTATACTGCCTGCCACACCTAAAGGAAGGTAGCCTGTAGGGTTCATGGATTAGTGGAAGGAATCTTGGGGAACTTCTTAAACTTACGCCTATCATCAGGTCTCTCTATAACTAATGATTTTGCTTGTTTTTGAGGAAATATTCTCATAATATATTCTTTTTCTGAAATGTCTGCTAAAATGCGGTTTATGTAAATGAACAAAGAAAATAAATATTCTATAAAATATTCGTAAGTGTGTGACCAAAAGTGTAATCTAAGACACTGTTTGGTTTAGATTCTAAAACCTTCTTGTATTGTATATTAGCATATATCTTACAAAATTAATTTTCCCTAATTTGTACAAAAATATACCTTTTGTATTAAAAGTCCCTCTCCTCAAAGAGCACAATAAGAACATGAATAATGTCAGTAAAGTATAACCATGGAAAACATTAATTTTCATTTGCAACATTATTACTTTCATTTTTGTTGTATTTTTAATTAGCGTACGACGTTAGTTTGATTTAACTCACCTCTATCCTTCTCTTCTCCCACTCTCATTCCCACCTCTGCTTAAGCTTTAGATCTTTAGCCCATGCATTCTGTTGAGCTCCAATGTAATTTTTTGATTCATCACTAGGTAATGATAAAATCAGGGTGACTGGTATTCCCTTTGCCTCAAAATTGATCTTTTGCTTAGAATGACTGCAGGAAATCCTTTCTTCTCTCCCAAGACAAATACCACATTGCTGACAGCTGCATTCATCGTACTGTGCCACAGGACACTAGAACCCACTCTTGCCACTTACCCCTAGCATTATAGGGCTTATGTATATATCCCCCCAACCTTCTTCCTTCTGATTTCCAGTCGGCAACTGGTAACTATTGTACTCTCAATTTCTAGACAAAAATTTCACACTAAATAAATGTGAAAAGTAACCTCAAGCTGAAAGA
>JAQHUG010000065.1:1596968-1642318 GCA_028555095.1 Dicrostonyx torquatus
TTTATATATATATATATATATATATATATATATATATATATATATATATATATATATGTTTCCTGACTATAATTTTACCAAGGAACATGGCCATCACCTGATATTTAAAGTATTTCACATTGTTGTATTAATATTCTTTTCAAAAGTGTTCCTATACTTTTTCTCTAGGTAAGTCTGGGTCTAGTAATAAAAGGTGTTCACTCTATGTCTTCTGGATTCCTGCCTTTATGTTTTTAGTTTCCCTTCTTCTCTTCATCAATTATGTTTAGTAACACTCCTTAGCCAGATTTAAAGATTTCGGTTTGGTAGACAGTAAAAATACAGTTTTGGTAGATAGCAAAAATTCTAAGTTCCCAATCAATGTTGCCTACTAATATGTTTAAGCATGATGACTTTAAGAATGGTTTTGCAACAGAAATTCGGTGATTTGGTGGATAATGACAGACCCCTGAGAATATGCATTGGAGCTTATTGGTAGCCTCCATTGTCAAAGAGTTTTTTCACTAAAGTCTATGAATGACATAGTATCACAGAGTACTGGGTAGATAGTAAAATTGGACTTGTAATGCAAAAGATTCAATGTGAATGCATGGTTTATAGAATATGAAAAAATATTTCTTTCAGTCTAATGTCCCTATTTTATTTATGATATAAATGTGTGGTAGAAATATTTACAAGGAACCTAGTGGATTGATCTATCACACACTGGTATCAGATTGAAGGTTAATTTTCCAAACAGGACAGGACAGAGCAGGAAGAGTTAGAATTTGGGCATTAGACTTGTCTGTGAAGAGTAGGTCAGGCATTATATGAAAGGCCCAGAATAGGTTAAGACTACAAAATGTGTAGATGGTAATATGTAGAACCATAGACAACTCAGTAGCTGACTTAAATGGGATTAATCAACATGGCTTAAGGTTTGGGAACAAAACAATGAAGGGCAAGTAGCTATTATACAAATTAATGATATTTATTGTACTTGTCTATCAGTCATGTATTAGAGATGCATGTTATTTGTTGACTGACTTAGCAACTCCATGAAGCAGATAATATTGTCATCCTCATTTTATGATAAGAAAAGCAAGGTGCAGGGATTTTAAATCACGTTCTTATTATTACTTACATGGTGAGCATCAGAGGTGTTGCTTGCATGCATGGCAGCACCTCTGTTCTTAACTACTAGAGTCACTTAAACTCAGTGGTAGAGGAGATTGAGAGGCCTTGTAGTCAAGTTCTGACTATGGAGAACATTTAACTAAAATTAAAAGCAGAAATCATTGCAAGTAGTTGGTGTTCTACTGAACCACTCTTGGTTAAGCCTGGAGTGGGAGGTTCCAGCTACCTTTGTGGTGTACTCAACTAGGGCGAAGTCTAAAGTTGAAAAAGTAAGATGATTAACCCAAACACTGATGTCTCTGTGACTCTGGACTGAGATTAGAACAACCCCAAAGTCTTGGCAGTACAAGCTTTAAATTTCTGGGAGCCCAGGGCATAGGATGAAGGGATAAACATTGAGGAAGCCCAATAGTTATCTTTGTGCTGGCCCAGCTAACAGGAGACCTCAGACAAGATGCATCTTTCCCATTGGTCCTCTTTGTTTTCCTTACTTGAGCAGACCCACTTTGTAAATAATCACTTATATCTGATTTTATTAGAAAACACGCAAATTACTTCCCTGTTAGTAAAAGTTTTCTGTGTGCATTGAAGGCTAGTGGTCTCAGATAAGAAAGAGACATGAGCTGAAAATATTAAATATGTTTGTATGATAAGCTTTCCATTGGAAAAATAATATTTAATGTAAATTTATCATAAGTACTTAAATATTTGTGTTTTGACCCATTTCAAGATCAAGGAATATTTAACTCGAGACTGTTAATCTATTTTCTACCATCAGTTCATCAATGAATCAATACATTAGCATTATGAATATAATGAAACTCACAACTGATTAAAGTGAAGTGTTAGTAGACAGTTTGGCTATAAATGAGGCATCTACATCCCCACCAAGGTTCAGGAACCATCCTGGCAGCAGAGCAGAAAGATTGTCAGGGGGCACATTGGTAAAATCGTGTCTTCTAGACATGACAGGACTGGTGCACTCATCCACTCACAGAAGGAGTAATTGCCTGTACACAATCAAGCCAGTCAGCATTCTTGCATGGCAGGGAGGAGGGACTCATACCTCTGTAGCTATAGACAGTGGATGGCTTCTGGAGAGTGAGAGTAAGTTTTCTTTAAAGGCGTGGCTCCTGGTAGGTTGACCACACTCCACTGAATGCCCTCATACTAGTGACTTTATATGCAGCACAAATCAGACTTAACATGTTATAAAGGCGAAAAATAAAAATAAAAACCCAAGCAATTGGTTGGGGCTAAAGATGTAGAAGATAGATCTAGGATAAGTTAGGGAGATGTTGGAGGTGAATATAAATATAACATACTGTCTAAAATTCTCAAAGATTTAAGAAAAAAATATTCTTTTCAAAAATGGCTGGTTGTAGTGGCACACATATCTTTAATCCCAGCACTTGGAAGCAGGAGCCAGGGGGAATTGCTAAATTGAAGGCCAGCATAAACTACACAGAGAATTCTAGGAGGCAAGCCAGGGCTATACAATGAGTCTCTGGCTCTAAAGAAATAAATAGAAAATTGTTGAAAAGGAGAAAATAAAAAAATAAAAGGCATTTTTCTCAGCACTGCTTCTGGAGAGACACAGCACTGCACACAAGTATTCCTAGAAAGATTAGTCAAATCACCTGTCTTCCTTGCTTAAAATTCTTAAATGCTTCAAATCTTACCCTCTTATCTATCAATTATCTACTATACCATAAACTTTCTGCTAAAAATATAAAGAATGTTTTTTCTCATTGGATACCCTAATTGGATATTTGTTTCACATTTAGTAATTTATATATGCATATTTATGTCTTATGTACATATATTTATTTATACCATATATTTCAATGCAGCACAATAATCAAAGGCCATCTATATTACATAACTCTGACAAAATGATACAGCAAAGACACTGAGAAGCTGCTTTTAGTAGAAAGATTTACTTAACAAACAATCTTTAGACACATAATTTGATAGGCATGAACGAAGAGGCTCTTGGCTTAGAATACCAGACAAGACATCAAAGAAGTGATGACATTTGAGTAATTTAGGAAAGATTTGTCGGAAGAACTGAGTGGAAGAAGACATTCCAATCACAAACAGTAAGTAGTACAAACAAAGGAAACGGGGCCCCTTAGCACTTAGTGATTGTGTGTAGAAACTGAAGGTGTCTAGTAGATGATAGTATAGTAGTGGGGGGAAGTTCCCAGAGAGAGACTGCTAAAGTCTTCTGGGTTAGATTTGAGGGATCACGTGTGGAACCCTAATGGTTATAAACTTTCCCTTACTTAGGAACCTCAATGGGGCCCTATTGCTCAGAGGCTAGGGAATAAGATTGCTTGTGAAATAGATACCCTGGTGATCTGTGTGCTGGGACAAGGAGAGACTGGAAGGTCAGAGATCAGTATGAAGACAAGTGGACAGGACTTGGCGTGAGAAGAGTAGGACTGATGTGCAATGGCATTGAAGAACATAGGGTGAATTCCAAAGGCTGTGAATTTTGAGTTAACAGTGACTTGGTTGATTAAAGCAGACATTTAAAGGGAGTAGAATGAGCTTGGTGAGCAGCAAAGAAAGAGAGGTACGATTCCTCACCAGTGTCCAGGAGCCGGGTGACAGCCATCTAATGAATGAAGCTTTGAGAACCAAAAAAAGACAAATAAAAAGACAAATAAACAGAAACCAGAAAGACATCTGATAGCTGTACTTGTCTGCTGCTACAGACAAAAGAGGCTTCTTTTGCTGACTCTCTAGAGCCTTATCATAATGCCAAATCGCTGAATCAGCAACTTGTAACATCAATAATAAAACGAGGTTCAAGACATGTGTTCCAAATGAGTGGAAAATAGCTTAGCGTAGAGTTCAGATAAGTGCATCACTGTTTTACACCCAAATTTCATTTTTATATGCCTTAAGTCACCCTCTCTTCAGTTCCTACATTCAGGCATATATTGGGAGCTGTGTGACCCAGTTCCATATTTCATATCAGCTTTGGGTTTTTCTTTTAAACTTTATTTTGTTTGGGGGGGTGGTTTGCAAGGACAAAGAGCAGATGTGACTGAACAGGGAGATAAGTGGGGTCCAAATGCATGATGTAAAACCCACAAAGAATCAATATCAGCAAAAGTTAAAAGAGATTTTAAAAAGTGTTTCTGAATATAGCTAGAAAGAAAAACAAAGTTTACAAAAGAGACAAGAGCCTTGAAGATGAGTTGACCGACAGTAGCTGATCCTCTTAAAGGACAGCAGGAGCTCCAACAGACATCAGTGTAGGGAGAAAACTTCAAAGGTGAAAAACATAAGATAATTGAGGGTCTTATGAGCTGAACAAAAATAAAGCATCTTCATCTTGAATTGTTGGATCTTCTAATTCTGCACAAGGAATCGTTTCTTGATTAGAGTGTGGCATATGATGAAGATTCAATTCAACTGTAAATTGCAATAGCAATACCAAACCTGTATTAAAACGGCCCTGGACTGACCAGCTACAGTGTTCTGAGTCCCTGGGAACTGTTACATGAGGACCCAGAAAACTGATGAGATGATGCCAAAGAGCGCAATGCGTACAGCCAGCATTGATTAACAGAAAGGAAACAATTCTCTGTGACTGCTCAGCTCAGCGCCCAGACTTCCACAATGGAATGCATTTGGACTCTGAAATTTTCTCTCATCCATCATATTTACTTTTTAAATAAATTTCTTCATGCTTTATTGAAGTTAGAAACATTATAAACTCATGTTTATGTACATGTATACATTATACAGAAGGAAAAATACAGACATACAGATGTGCATGATTTTTATTTTGCTGTACATACAAATACACCCTTGTTCTGAACAGTGAGATAGCTTAGAAGTTGGGAATCTAAGAACCATTAGCATCCATGGTGCCTAAATCTTCTTTTCTAAACAGCATTCTCCAGTAAAAGGGTCTGTTGTAGAAAGGACTGGTGGTAGAGCTAGTGTAGGAAAAGATAAGGACATCAGATAGTGCTACAAAGTGCTAAAAATAAAAACAGAGAGATGGGAAGCAAAGGAGGAGTATGGAATGGAAATTGGGAGGCTGGGAGAGATATCCAGGGTCAGAGAAGTCAGCCCCAAAGAGTTCCCTGTGGCCAAAGCTGTAACATGTTGATGCAAAATGATGCTACTAACATCATTAGTAAACAAATGATGCTACCTACGAGTTCACTGATAGAAATGATTAAATGATCGAAGAGCATTGAAGTGACATTGAGAGAATAAATAATGAAAAAAGACTTAATTTTAGGAAGAACAGGAGGGGTAAATAGGAGGATTTTGAGAAAGAAAGAGGAAATGGAGAAATGTTATAATTATGTTATTATTTTTTCAGTTTTATTTATTTTCTTTTCTTACATACCAACCACCCCTCCTCCCACTTCCCCCAACCTCCTCCCCAACCCATCCCCCATACACTTGTCTGTCCTTCTGGAATGGTTAGGGTAAGCCAGCCTTGATGAAAAGGGGAGGGGCTTGGTCCTGCCTCAACTTGCCAGCCTTTGCTGACACCATATTTATCTTACCTCTCACTTACCAGCTGACACTTTTTCACATATGATGTTGGGGGTTTACTCTTTTAACTAAGAAGCCCATGTGACTTTGACAGGGGTGGACCATGGGATGCATTTTAGTCAATGCTACTTGAATGTTTAAAAGTACAGGCTCATTGACAAGAGTCTGTTTTTAGCTCTCCCATCTGCATTACTTACATGCCTGGGAAAATTGCTTAACCTTCTCTGGGTTTCAGTTTCCTCATCTGTAAAAGTAGCAATGGCAATAATAACAACAGCAATACTTCCAGAACTTTCTGAGGAGTAAAAAAGATTTTGTGTGTATAGGGTCTTCATTGAAAGGATTTCATTTTTAATACTAATTTTAGCTAGACTTCAAACTATTAGATAATCTTTTGAAATGTTTTATTATTATTTTATGTGTTTGAGTATCTTGCGTGCATGAATATCTATGTACCACATGTGTGCATTATCTGTGGAGACCAGAAGAAAGTATCAGATTACTTCTCACGGATGTTATATATAGTTGTGAGATACCATGTATGTACTATGAATCAAACATGGGTCTTCTGAAAGAATGGCCACAGCTCTTAGCTGATGAGTCATCTCTCCAAGTCCATACTAGAAAATTCTTTTGGAGCACTTAGAAATGGCTTTCCATTTCTTGATTCTTAAGATTGGACTGTATACAACTCAGGCAGTTCTGTCACACAGCATTAAGACAAGGTCATCAAGTGTTGTCTCATCTGCGTCCTGTAGCATGTGATTGACATACTCAAATGTTGCTTTCTGGGGAGCACAGATACTTCCCCTATCAGTGTATGTCCTATGCTTTTCCCTATTGAAGCTGGATTTTTTCTGTACTCATCTTTTTCAATGCCTTGTCCCTTGACCTTACCTCAGTCTTGTAGCTAAAGACTGAGCCTGATTGGTATGAAGGAAATCCTATTTCCCTGGAGAGTTATGAGCTTGGAATGACCTGAACTCAAGGCAAACCAGAGGGACATCTGTCATGAGCTTCTAGGAAAGGTTCCTTCTCTGAAATGATGAGTGAAGGACAGAAGGTCTTTTCTCTTATGGTTTTGAACCCAAAATTACTGTAGTCAGTTGGCCCTTTCCTGAGAATGATGTAAACGCTGCTACTGAGTCACTCAGTCTTAAGGCTTGATCTACCTCTGGACTTCCTGTTATGTAAGAAAATAAGTTCCTGTGTACTAAAGTCTTTATAGTTGGAACAGTCTTCTTTCAAATGGGTCATTTTGCAGACCATGTTACAATAGTGGTTTTCAATAAGGGGACTCAAATTCCTATGATAAAGAGGGCTTTTTCAGGTTATTCAAGTCACTTAAAGGTCTGAGCATTAAGACTTTTTGACAACTTATGACTTACATAGGTCTTTAAAATTATTTTATAAGTTTTAAAATGTTTCTAGTTTATTATTTAAGAATTTCACACAATATATTTTTATTGTATTCTCATTCCTTCCTCAACATCTCCCAGATCCTCTCCACTTCCTATCCATCCAACTACCTGTTCTTTCTCTCTATTAAAAATCACTTTATTTCTGTCTGTGTGATAGTGGTGCAGGCATTTAGCCCTGGCACTCGGGAGGCAGAGGCAGGCAGATCTCTGTGAGTGTGAGGCCAGCCTGGTCTACAGAGCTAGTTTCAGGACAGCTAGCACTGCTACACGGAGGAACTCTGTCTTGGAAAACCAAACCAAACCAAACCAACCAAACAAACAAAAAACAAAGTACAGGGACTGATGAGATGGCTCAGAGGTTAAGAGTACTGACTGCTCTTCCAGAGGTCCTGAGTTCAATTCCCAGCAACCCACATGGTGGCTCACAATAATCTGTAATGAGATCTGGCGCCCTCGTCTGGCCCACAGTCATACAGGGAGGCTGAATACCATGTACATTATAAATAAATCTTAAAAAAAAAAAAAAAACAGGGCATGGCAGTGGTGGCGCACGCCTTTAATCCCAGCACTTGGGAGGCAGAGGCAGGCGGATCTTTGTGAGTTCGAGACCAGCCTGGTCTACAAGAGCTAGTTCCAGGACAGGCTCCAAAGCCACAGAGAAACCCTGTCTTGAAAAACCAAAAAAAAAAAAAAACCAAAAAAAAAAAACAAAGTACAACAACAGCAACAATAACGACAACAAAAACCAAACCAAAAAATTGTATTTAGTTAACCAATTAATTGACTGGGTTTTTGTTTTATTTTTGTTTTTCATTTTGAGACAGGATCTTTCTTTGTAACCCAAGTTGGCATGTAATTCACTACAAAGACCAAGCTGGTCTAGAACTTGTGGGTTTCTTTCCTCACCCTCCTGAATCCTAGAGTTGTTCCACTCTGCCAGGCCTTATTTTATAATTTTAAAACAGCATATTCTAAAAAACATGGAAAACATTAATGAAACTATTGCTATTTAGTCTTGAGGAGTGAAGTTCATGAGTCAGGACAATATCTTAGCTTGTAGTATGGACTTCTTTAGTTCTTATACAATGAAACTGGAAGAAATACTCAAACTCACAATTCTATAGGCACGGTAATGAAATGAGAAATTTCATCTTCAGTTTGCCATTGAGTAAGCAGTAAGACATACCAGAAATAAAAAGGCCTTTGTAAATAAAAAGGTGGAGCCCACAAAGAAGACATTACTGGATGATACATTCTTTTGCCATGCTTCTCTTCCCTCGCATTGGTTCTTCACCATGGTTTTCCAGCAGTAACTTGAAGAATGCCCCCTTTTCTACTTGCCAGATTTCCATCTGCTCTATGGCTGCTGTTACATTAGAATGAAACACCACCTCCTGAATTCTTGAACACCCAATTTTTGCTACATGGTAAGCATGTGGAAAAGATTGTAGCTCACGGTCTCTGCCTCACTATAAATCAAAGGCTCAGTCAAATGATCACATTCTACATTTGCGAGTTTTACATCTAGAATTGCTATTTGAATTACGTAAGAGGAAGATTTATATATGTGTTCCACAGAAATTTCAGGCAGATCTAGGAAAGAAAAACACAAAAATATAAAGTAATCATCAGAAATTTAAATGGCAAAACAGAATACAGCAAATCATGACACTAACTATAATAGGTACAGGCTGGGAGAGGTGAGCTGGTCCAAATCCATGTATGTATTTATCTTGGAAGATGCATGCAGGAAGAAGGAGAAAGATTACAGTTCCTAAGAAGTAAAATTAGGGCAGGTCTGATCCACACTATTGGAATGCATTATCATGAGGATATAGCTAATGTAGGCTTGGTTATGAAAGTCAAGATATAAATACACTTACATGCGTTTACTTAGATCTACATATGCATATATAGGCACTTAAAACTCACATACTTAAATGGATCTAATAACTAGATTGTTGCAATTATAGAGTAATCTCAGTAATATCACATACATTATTTCATGTGCTCCTTATAAGACTGGGACTTAGATGGGGCCGTAAAGCTTCTCATTATGAATAAAGAAAATAAATCTGAGAAAGAGTTAATTGAGATTGCTTTCTTCTTTCTTTCTTTTTTATTCTGTACTGTTTATATGAATACGGATTATATGCACAGTGTTAATGCATGTGTGTCGAAACCAAAGGAGGATTTTGAGTGTCCTGGCATGTCACTGTTGATTTTATTCTATTGAGAGAGTCTCTACTGAACATGGAGATATATTGACAGCTACCAAACTCCATCAAGTCTGCCTCTGTCTTTCACAGTTCTGGGGTTTCAGGCCCACACAATTATGCCTTTTTTTTTTGTAGAGGCTGGGATTTGACCTCAAACCCTCACTCTTGTACAGCAAGTACTCTTACCCACTGAGCCATCCCCATATCATCTTGACTTGGGACTTCAAACTGAAACTTTTGGACTCAGATTCCTAGCTAATAAATGCTCTGTTAGGAAACACAGTCCCATTGCTTCAAGGCCTCTCAAAATGGTCTAGTTTAGCTGGTCTTTGCTTCAAGGGCCAGTCCTACACTCGATTATTTGGCTGAGAAGTTCACCATACCTTGTAGAAAGAAAGGTAAAAAAATAAAACACAAAAATTGCTTCCAGAGATATCTGTCAAGTTTCCACCAACATCTTTCATCAAAAAGAAACAAAACTAATGCATCCTGAAATGATGCTTTGTTTTGTTCCAGTGAATAAATAGTTGTCTCATATTTGCTAATTAGTTAAAACACAGAACACATACAAGGAAAGTTTCACATAGCTTCTCAGTAGAAAGAAAACTGTCATGGGTACACACGCCTCTGTTTTGGCAATGATTAACCATGTGGCCTTTAGCAGATCAATTGTTATTTCTGTGCAAAGATTATATATCATGCTAAATAATACTTAAAAGAAATGAAAGTGAGCAGATAAGCATAAGATATTTGGTAATAGTGATAAAAATAAATATACTATTAACATATTTAGGTAATAGTAATAAATCAAGTTGTAGATTTGGGATGTCATGGATAGAACCGATAAGATGTCATGATGAGTTAGAAGTTATGAGTAAAGTAGATGTTGAAAACAATGCGAAAATTTCAAACTGGTGGTGAGGAAGCTATGAATGTGTACATGGGACCCAAAAGGTGGGAAAGCCATTATGTGAGTTAGAAACAAAGAACTTGAATTTGAATACATGTTTAATAGTGTTTCATTAAAAGAAGGTTGAGTCAAGAATAAGGTTAAAATAGGAAATAAAATTTTGGATTATGTGAGAGATGGCTCAGCGGTTAAGAGCTCTGCCTACTCTCCCAAAGGTTCTGAGTTCTATTCCCAGAAACCACATGGTGGCTCACAATTATCTGTAATGTGATCTGGTGCCCTCTTGAGGAAGACACCTGGTCAGTCATCCTCCTTAACTTAGACCATGAAACACAGTATGTTCAAGCTCAACAGAACTGCCATATAAGGGCTGCCCATGCATGCTTCAGCATTGCCAGGGCATACATTTCATTTCATTTTTTTAATCCTTAATACTAGAGACTTTCCTCCACTATTCTGCTATGTGAACACTATTTCCACAGGACTTTGTTTACTCCCTTATGCTTGGCCAAGGAATGATACCAGCAAGGCTCCTCTCCAGCACCCCAGCACTACAGAATAGCCACTCAGAGAGTCTGTGTAAACATCTCCTGTTTGACAATGTGACTTTCTCGCTCTTAGCACATCTGGTGAAAGTGATGAGAACTACTCAGTGTGTCCCTGCTTCGAGTCTTGAGCTATCCTGAAGTAAAAGCCTCAGAGAAGCCCCAGAAAGGGCTCTTGGGAAGTATAGCCTAGAGTCCCCTGTTTCTGATGAATCTCAAATTCTACTTCAGTCGCTCAACACTGGTCATGGGAAGTCAGGATAGGTTATCTGCATGTAGCAGAAGTGGTGGAGCAGACAGTGAATTCCCAAAAGTACCATATTTAAGAGTAGGTCATGACATTATGAGCCCTTTTCATGAAATTTAGGATGTTGATTTTATTCAACAAGTACTTATCATTTATATAATTGCTGTCTCACAACACGCTGGAGACACACAGAACAAAGGCACATAGAGATAGAATAACTGGTCTCAGACTGGATATAATAAATGGAAAAAGTGGACGTCTGGGTTAAGTATATCTAAATCCAAAGCTATACTATCTTGCAAAAATAGCTTGACTTTACTGATTAGAGTCAAAATTTGACTAAAGTTAGTTCAAAATACTATAGCACAAAAGATGATAGGATACTTAGAATAGCTGAACATTGCCTTTATTGGGGTAAAGAAATAGCCAAGCTAAGAAAGAAGAACTATCCTGAGATCATAGAAGTGGGAGAAGAGACTTCACCTATGATTATGAGGAGCAAGCTGAGTGGGAGTTAAAGATCAGAGGAGACAGAGTGAGATACAGAGTCAAACAGGGTACTTTAGGTTTTGGATCTTGAAGGTGGAGGGATTCTTCATAATGATGAAGGATAGGGCGTATCTTTGTGTACAGGTTGCTAATGCAGAAAAATCAACAATCTAAAGATATTGGAGAACACAAAGAACAGAAGACCTCACATTTCATTAAAATGCAGAAGAAATAATAATACTTTGTGTAATGCTTAATTCAGATTAAATTTTATGCACTATTTTTATTCAGGGAGGCAAATTACATATTGATGTGACTTTTAGAATAGTATTCTCAGCACAATCCCCTTGGAGCTTATGTCATATGGGTAGGTAGAAATTAGCTCCCAATTACTTAGAAAACTTAATCAAATAAATTCTCTAAAATATTGGCTCCTTGATATCCCTCTTAAAATTATTTTTGGTTATCATTATGTTCACTGTATGAAACAGCCAATTATGTAACTAGACTTTCTGTTGCATTTAGCCAGGCTACCCATGTGTCTTTGAGTTGCAGTGCTAGTGGGTGGAAGAGTCTCCACATTTCCAAAGTCCTGCCTACCTCATTCTTTAGGGACAAATCAACTAAACTTTCTTTCCACCACCATGTCAGGGAAGTTATTTTTCCTCCTTCAGATGTCATTTCAGGAAGTTGACACACTTATTCCATTTAGAGTCACAACTACTTCCTTCCTACTCAAATACTTTTCAAGGCCTATTAATATCTTCTCTTTTCCAGCCCTCCTGTCTTCTTACTGAAACAAGTGAACAGTCCTCAGGAAATGAAAATAAGCCTCCATAAACACAGGCTTTCACAAAACTTCGTCTTCTTGGCCCTGATGTGGGAGAGTCAGGGCATTTCCAGTTCTCTGACTAATGACAGACATCATTGTCTTGCTCAAGCTTCTTTCTCCTAGTCAGTGATGGCGGCCTTCGGGAGAAACTTGATTTTACCAATCCAAATTCAATTTTGAAGAGCACCATCTAATTTATAGAGTAATCTCAAAGGTGAAAACAGCACATTTAGGTGATACCAATGTTGCCTTTCCATTTACTGGTTAAAAACTTTACCCTGTATGTTTTCAACAGAAGCAAACACTACATTTCCTTTTTCCTCCTCCCCTTTACCTCTCCTTCTTCTCTTCCTTCTCCACTTCCTCACTCTTTTCCTCCTCCTCCTCTTTCCCCATTTCTTACTTTTTAAAATCTTATTTATTTTGAGCTGATTTCATGGAGGCCAGAATATGGTACATGATTCCCTGGAGCTGGAGTTACGGACAGTTGTGAGCCACTGAATGGATATGGGTGCTAAGAACCAAACTGTGTCTTATAAATGAATAGCAAGCTCAGCCCTCTCTCTAGCCCTCTCTCCTTCTTATTAAATTACTAAAATATTCTTTGCCCATCTGCTTAAGTACTCACACATTATGAGTGGTGAAGTCTGAATATCTGGATGTGATGTTTTACTACCATATACGTATGTGCACCACACGAATGCCTAGTACCAAGGAGACCAGAAGATGGCATTAGATTTTCCGGGATTGGAGTTAGATGGTTGTGAGCCAGCATGTGGGTACTGGAAATCCAACCCAGGTCTTCTGTAAGAGTAGCAAATGCTCTTAACTGCTGAGTCATCTCTCCAGCCCTTTCTTCCTTCTTCCTTCCTTCCTTCTTCCTTCCTTCCTTCCTTCCTGTTGTAAGAAGGGGAGAGGGCTGTGTCCCACTGCCCGGCTAGCTTAACCCCTGAAATAACCACACAGAAATTGTATTAATTAAATTACTGCCTGGCCCATTATATCTAGCCTCTTCTTGGCCAACTCTCACATCCCATTTCTACCAATCTGTGTTACACCACGAGGTCATGGCTTATGGGAAAGATTCTAAGCAGCATCAGTCTCAGGCAGGAGCTTCATGGCATCTGCCACACTGCCTTTCTTCCCAGCATCCTGTTCTCTTTTCCACACCTATCTAAGTTCTGCCTTATCTAAAGGTCAAGGCAGTTTCTTTATTCAACCAAGGAGAGCAACACATAGACAGAAGAACCTCCTATACCTCCTTTCTTCCTTCCTTCCCTCCTTCCTTCCTTCCTTCATAAACATCTGTTTCAAAAACTATTTTCCCTAGAATGAAAAACTTTATTAAAAGTTAAGGAGGTTATGCAATGAATAACAGTTTTTAACAGAGTAAATGCCCCCTCTGTTTAAGGGGGGAAATGAACCATTGTACTTTAAGCATATTTCTAGTCTCATTTCAGGTCCTCTCAATAAGCAAAAATCTACTAGCAAAGTAGGTGTGTGGTATTTTAAATACATGAGTAATTCTGTCATCTTAAGGTGACATTTTTCCTTTCTTAGATTCATTCATCTAAGTTTATTAGATTTTTCTCTATAATGAAGTAAAATTGTTCTCCATGTATCTTCTGCTCATGGACCTTGACCCATCATCACTTGCAGCCAAACAGACGTAATCATCCAGCATCCAGCATCCACTCTCCTGAGACCTCCTTCTAGTCTTATCAAGCCCTCTTCTCAGGGACCAATATCACTATCACTCATGATTCTATGGGAGGTAACACCCAATTTCCTCTAGGGAAATCTATTTCCTTCTGAGAATACCTTGATTACTGATTAGATCCTTTAAACTTGGTACTAGCAACTGATTATAGTATTTTAACGTGTTCCTTCATGGATTATAGCACAATGCAGGTTTATCCTTCCTCTATTACTGAAACATGGTATTATAAATCCAGTATCCATGTTGATGTTTTGGGGTAACCAATGCTGATCCATATTGATATTAGAGTGATACTGGATTAGAAATATGAATGTCTTTTCCCATGATCACTATATAGTAACTCTATAGTAATCTATATTCAGATTCCTAATCAAAACCACTCAATTCTTTAAGCTGAAAAATGATATCGTAGGAACTGTTAGTTGGAAAGTTATGTATCATTTTGAGAAAATTCAGAAATTCTAGATGTTTCACATATTAACTAATGTATTTAATTTATTAACTTTATTACACATTTAGTTTAGCAGTGTTTTTGTAGGGAAGATGGATCCCTTACAATAGTTTGGACTTCTATGACCACTGATATATTTCACCTGCTCCAACATAAAAAAGGATGATAATTTCCTGTCATACTTTGTGTATAACTTATTTCAACCATGATATGCTACTGAGATTGATGATTCAAGTTGATATGAAGCACCTTACTGTCTCCAAAGAGCTCCATTTCAGAAGAATGAAATAAAAATGATCTGGCTAGATGAACTCTGAGGCCTTTCTGAAATCAGGAAGTCAGTGAAAAGCTCTCTCTATTGTTTTGCAATAGTTAAAATGTAGGAATTTTGACCTGAATCCGTTGCCATGACATCATAACAATACTGGGAATGACAGTTTTGATGTGTAATCCAGTGAGAGCATTGACATTGCATGTCTGGTCAGGGAACATTTTATGCACCTGCATTATGTAAGGTTAGAACCAGTGTTCCAGCTACGGGTGCCCTCACTGACATCTGAGCTCTCCCACATCCCACATTCTTCCCGAGTGACTTACAAAGTTGGATTACACACATTGCAATTAAAAAATTTGATAAACAGGATTAAAATAAAACTCTATTCAAAACTCCTGCCTACTTCTGTTTGGCAATGTACATTTGTAATGTTTAGGATAAATCTACAAGGTCAGGCAGGCTGGTATTCAAATTCTGGTTCTTAATTCCTATGTGTAAAACCATGGGCAAACTGGTAATGGAGTCTACGTTTCCTCATCTGGGAATGAGATAAGGATAGCTGCCTCCCAGGTTCCCGTGAAGGACTGATGAAATGATGCATGTAAAGTGATCAGAGTTCCCGGAACAGGGATTGTGTAGAGTCCAAGTTGGCCATGAGTGTTGCTGTTTTTCTACAAAGTCAATCGTCCTGTGCTCCTGCAATTCTAATTTCTCACAGAAACCCCATCTCTGCACTAGTCCTGCTTCTTCACATTTGGTGGGAAAAGGTTGGTGTGAGCACTAGCACTAAGAAGGGGACAGCCAAAGTGTTTAATCCAACGCTATGGAGAGGGAATATTCTAAAGAGAATGGAATGGAGCAATAAGTTAAAGAGTATGAACAACAGCACAAGCATACAACAAAGGCCCTGGCTCCTTACGCTTTCTCTAGAGAAGATACATTTCATGATTTTGAGTAAACCATTAAAATTCTTTGGAAAAAGCAAAGTCTTTAATGGGTTATGGCACAGTATTTTGTTTGTTTTTCCCCATTTGAACCATATTTTACCATTTAAACTCAACTTTCTCAAACCCTTCCAAAGGAAATTCTTAGGCAGGGTGGTATAATACAGAAGTTAAGGAAATGAGTTAGGTTTTAGTCTCAAAGTTGATATTAATAATATGCATGAGTCTTCATGGAGTTTATTTGATTTCTTTGCTCCTTGACTTCTTGATTTTAAAATGTATTTCTATGAGTTGGTTAGCTAGTAACATTTTAAATGATGTTTGACCCAGACTAACTCACTAACAAATGTTTAGTATTATTTGTAGAATAGCTGTAATGGTACTTACCTCTTCAGGTTGTTGGGTATATTCAGATGAGACAGGATAGTCTAAGTGGTTGAAACAGGTCCTCAAGGTACCTCACTTGCTATTGCTAAACACTGTGACTTATGAAAAAACAGTTTGGACAAGATGTAATGATGAGATGTGAGGAAAAGCCAAATTTCTCAATATTGAATTAATGGGGTCATTATTTTTTCAATAACAGATAAGAAAACATGAATGGCAGTATTCAAATTATAAAACTCATAATACAAAAGAATGGTTTTAGGTTTTGCTCTATAATAGGGAAAATCAAGTGGAAATTCCCAAATCAGGCAATAAAAGCTTGTAAAAATAACATGATATTAATACCAGTAAAATGTATTTGCATGAACATATTCTTTATGAGGTAGATGCTTACTCAATGTAATTTGAGTTCTCTGCAGAAAAACAAAACCCTAAAGAAATAAGTATATTCATAAAAAGGGACTCAATATGGTGACTGTGTCTACAGAGGTAGGAAGATAAATAACACACTAGTAACCATCGGGGCTTGGAAGTGAACAAAAGAGAGTCTGGTTTAGATTTATTGTAAATAGAAGTCTCTGAAAATTAAAAGTTGTAGTGAAATATGTATTCATAAATATTTATAAACCTGGCATTCATAAAACTATGTTTTCTGGGAGGATGGAGCACCTGACACACAATTCTTAAGTAGAAAAAGGGTTCACAAGTTGGGAGAGCTGAACAGTGTTGATGGCTCCAGACTATAATAATTGAGGCTTTAAACTAACAGTGCAATTTGATATCGGAGGATTCATAAGCACCTTGTGAGACACAGATAGTGCTTGTATATAATTGCACATGTGAAGTTTAATGTTAAAAAGGGCTGTAAAATATGACCTAAGCGCTCTAATGCAATTTTTCCCTGACTAGCCATCTCATTATGTGAGAAATGACTTGACAGCAGTATCCAAATAGAATCAAGAAAACTGAGGGGAAGGCCAGAGCAATATGAGTAGGCAAGACATAAACAGCTTCCTTCAAAAGGCTAGGTGGGGTGCAGAGATTTATCGGATTGTCCAGAGAAAGAATTTATAGGTTTCATTGGAAGAGTGGACATTAGAAATCAGATAGGAACTCTAAGATATTTGCCTGGGAAATTACATTTCAGTTGTAGCCATTGCTGGGGATAGGCTAAAGTAATGGGAGGTTGGGACTGGAAAGTTTAGGAACTCCAGCCTAAATAGCTGTATCTCTGTTATTTTTTGAGTAATTTTAGTGGTACACCTAAGATAGTATTTTGTTTAGTGGAAAATACTGCAATTACACTAACTTTGTTTAATTAGCATAAAGAACAAATTATTAGATTGGGACTACCTCATTTAAAATATTTATTGAAGTTGAATGCCTAAATAGACATTCTTGAAAAATTAAATCCAAATGTCTAAGAAATATCTGACATAATTCTCAACATGATTAATCAAAAGAAAAATTAAAACCAGTATTGTAACAAGATATCATTTCTCCTTATTTAGAATGTCTATTATCACAAAGATCAAGAAATAGTAACTAAAAATTTTAAAACCTCAATTAGTGTTATCAGTGCAGAAGGCAAAGAAAGGATGAAATTCTTATCCACCATTTGTAAAATTTAAATTCATATTGTCATTATGAAAAAGAGCATAAAGTTTCTTCAAAATATAGAAGTATAACTGTTATCCAGCAATCAATTTCTTGGCATACATTCAAGAAAATGGAAATTATTATATTGAGAGAATATTACCTATATACTAAACCACTATTTTGAAAAATCAAGATTATAGAATCAACCAAGATGACCACTGACAGAAAAAATAGACAAAGGAAATGTTAAATACATGCAATAAAATATTATCAAGCTATAAAAATGCTGTTATTTTCATAAACATGGATAGAACCAGAATACAGTAGTAAGAGAACCATATTCAGCACCAAAAAAAAGTGAATGCCTTTGCCACTTGCATGAGGAAGCAAATGTTGGTCTCAAAGAAGTTGAGAGTATCGGAGTGAATATCAGAATCTGGGATGGGCATTGGGAGCAGAGGGATGGCAAGATAATAGCTAGAGGAAGCAGGTATTAGAAAGCAATTAGGAAATGGGATGGAAAGAGGACAATTAGTAGAAGCAAATTTACAGTAACAAAAAAGAATAATTATAATGTTTTATAACACAGTAGCTGGCTGTAATTGACATTAATTTGTTGAATATTTAAAAAATAGATGTTACTAACATAAATCAATGATACATGAATCCAGGGAGATTGCACGGTTCATGAATTAATTACTTCTTCCCGTCATAAGAACTTGTATTCCTATATCCAGTACTTGTGTAAAACCTGGGTATGGCAGCCTAGACACCTGTAATCCCAACGCAAAGGAGGTGGAGAAAGAAGAATTCTTGATTTCCATTGACCAGATAACTTCACCTGATTGAGTCAGGTAGTGGTGGCACATGTCTTTAATCCCAGCACTTGGAAGACATAGGGAGGTGGATCTATGAGTTTGAGGCCAACCTGGTCTAGAGAGTAAGATCCAGGAAATCCAGGGCTGCACAAAGAAACACTTTCTTGAAAGAAAAACAAATAAAAGAAAGCAAACTTCATCTTTATGTGCTTATGATCTCTGTGTCAATGAGGAACCTTGCCTGAAAAATCGAGACAGAGCAATTGAGGCACGAGAGTATCTATGGACTATTGAACAGAAAAGAATGTCATAATATCTAATATCTATTGATATGTTAATACAGAAGAAACTGCCATATAATGTATATAGAATAATTTGCTTAATTTTAATTTGTTTAATCATGAGATAGTAACTCTAAAATTCATGAGCAACTGGAAATAAGAAGTAATGTAACTTGCCTTAATTTACAGATACAGAACTAAGAAGAGTCTCTTTATCATCACCATGGTCCTGTGACCTTCAACAAGGAATTCTTCACCAACAGGAAACAGCATGAAACTGTACTTGTGGCCCAACCCTCAAGCACTGCTGTAGTTAGGCCTTGGTTGAATCCCTGAGAGAGACCATTTCTTCTCTTTGTATTTGTGCAGGTGGCCAGTTATGCTTACTCATCTTCATTATTAACAACTATTAGGAGTTTCTAGGTGCCGTGCCCATATTTATTAGTACTGTAGGTATTAGCAACAACCTTCATATCAGCTGTACACTCTCATAGATGCAATAGGGTTATGTCAAATTCACAGGATCCCATAGCATCAAGTGCCAAGGGCTGCTCAAAGTTTCCTGACTCTACTTACATTATCATCCCAGCTTTTCATTAGTGTCAAATGAAGAGCTATGCACAGCCTGTGTCACGGGTAAAGGGCTGATTTGCATGTATTCCAATGATCACATTCTGGAGGCTTTGAAAAACAGAGAGAAATAGAAAGCAAAACTTGGCTAAGAACGTTATTGGAAGATATTTTGAGGGGCAGAAAGAATGTTAAGAACTGGTAGATGGGGAGGGGAGCTGTGAAATGCTGTCCTCTGGATATGACCTACCTATTGCATACATGGAGTCCCTGCAGCTGTGGTTACCTAAACAAGGCCTACACATGATCAAGCCAGCTAAAGTTCCTTCAGCAGGATGGGGAGGAGCTATTCCTGGCTGAGATGCTATTGACAGGTGAAGGTTGCTGAGGAGGGGACCATCAATTTTCTCTGAGGAGTGGCTGTTTTTAGGTTGTCCAGACTCCCAAGAATGATACCATACCTAAATTCATATGGTCAGTACTAACTCTACTCAGTGGGTAGGAGGATTATGAAAAAGAGTAGAAGATGTGAAATTGTGAGGGAGATGTGTTGGGGGAGACAACAAGGGAGTGTGAAGGGAGGTAAGACAAGCCCAAAATTCACTATATGCATGCATGTAAATTTTAAAGCATAAAAAAGCACAGTTAGATTACTCCTAATTTTAAGAGAAAAAAATCACAAAATAAGATTTTAAAAAGTAACTAGGCACAGATATCATTTATTGAGTGATGCTAAATCTTAAGAATATTCATGTTTTACCTTATTAATACAATATCTCTAAAATTCTACAGTAGTGAAGTTGATATGTTCATGGCTGGTCAATGTTGAGTTCAGGATCTAGGTCCCAGACTGTACTGTTAAAGCTTTTGCTTTGTTTTAATGCTTTAATATTACAGGAATGCAGTCGGACAAAGCTTGAAATGGAGGCAGGTAGGGCAATGAGTCATCCTCAAAGAGAAAGACCAAAACTAAATCCCAATTCACAGGAAAATGTAGAGAAATGTGTAGTTTTCCTGGTTGGTCTTTTCTTTCTTTCTTGTTTATCTTTTTTTGTTGTTTATTTCATTTATCTTTTTTGAAAAAAAAAACAGAGACAATTCACCATAAACTTTTTTTTTGTTTAGTAACTTAAGCCTGTTTGTGTAAGGGTATGTTTTATATATGTTTGTGAGAGGGGTGTTTGTGGCATATGTGTCTATGTGTGTATGTGTTCCATGCAATCCTACAATATATCAAAATGGTGGCATCCCATGCTCTGTCACTCAGATTTTACAGCTCTAGATTCAGGGCACCGAGAGAAGAACTGCTCACATCCAGCTTTTAAAAACAATACAGTCAAAACTTTGCAAAAACACTAAGATAAGAAAAATAAAGTAACTTGTAAACTTGAAAAGAAAAGAAAGGAAAGGAAAGTCCATCATACTGTAACCAAATAAAAGAATACACATAAGAAATTTATTATATGTTGGTCAGTTACTCCTCAACATGAGGCCTATCCTGAGAGTGGCTGATAAACTCAGTGTCACTCCATTGGAGTAAACTGATTTTCCCCTCACCCATCAGGTATCACTGACAGGTCAGTTGTTAATATTTGGCCTTGTAGCTACGTTCTAATTCATTCATTCATTCATTAAAAAAAATAGAACAAAATAAAAGACAATTTTCATGTGAAAGGTGGTGTAGGAATGCAAAAAAAAGATAATGCAGTCAATGCTTAATTCTAAATGCATTTTGTTTCTGGCCCACATTTTCTCCCTATCCCTTTTGTCTATGCCATTGTCTCCTTGGAAAACTACTCGTTGAGTAGCCTGCCTCGTCTTTATGTTTTTATTTATATACTAAGAATTTATTTGAGTTATTTGGTTACTTGTCAGAAAAACCTTGGGTGGAAACAAAATGATTAAGTAAACTTAAATAGATATAGGTGTTCCTACATTAAAAGAAATCCTCTAAACCTAAGGCACCCCTGCTGTAAAAGAAATCTTATCTCTTGTAATTTTCTTTAGAATTTTGTCTTGGAGACTTTTGTTGATAGCAGGGATAGTATTACTTGGCTTATTATTATTTTTGCTTGAATTATTCTTTTTTATTGATTTTATTGACCTATACATTATCCCCTGCTCTCCTCCCTGCCTCTCCCCTCCCCTTCAACCCTCTCTCATGGCCCCCATGCTCCCAATTTTCTCAGGAGATCTTGTCTTTTTCTGATTCCCGTGTGGATTAGATCCATGTACATCTCTCTTAGGGTCCTTACTGTTGTCTAGGTTCTCTGGGATTGTGATTTGTAGACTGGTTTTCTTTGATTTATGTTTAAAACCACTTATGAGTGAGTACATATGATAATTGTCTTTCTGGGTCTGGTTACTTCACTCAATATGATGTTTTCTAGCTTCATCCATTTGCCTACAAATTTCATTACTTGGCATTTTAAGTGGTATAGGTAGGATCATGATGGACAGGGAAGAAAATCATTTTAAGTGGTGTAGGATAGGATCATGAGGGATGGTAAAGAAAGTCATTTATTTAACATAGATTTGCCAATTTGGAGCCAATTTTCACTTCTTTTTACTACTTTCTTGACTTTATGATAACAATGCCATTATTTATCTTTTCTGAAGTCATACACCTGGCTAGTGGAAAAGGTGGCCTTGAAACAATGGACCCTTCCCTCTGCGTTGTGAGCTTTGTACAATCTTCACATTGAGTGAGATTTCTGTTCCCTTTCCTACAAAATGGGAATCACAATGCACTTCTCATATCTTTTCCCCAAAGTAAAATTAAATCAGTGAATTCTTATATAATATGAGTTAGAGATGTGGTCAAATTTTGGGGAAAATATGGGTCCTTTTGTTTGCAGCTAGTGACATGGGATCCTGATTATTTTAGTGACCTTTCAAATTACTGCTTCTGAAAGTGGGAAACATAGAGTGATGAATTCTAGCATGGGCCACATTTATGGTGGATCTTTCTACCTTGATTAGATTAATAGAAACTCTTTCACAGGTGTGGCCAGAAGTTTGTCTTCTAGATGATTCTAAACCCTGTCAAGTAGACAGTCAATAGTAAGCATTATGATGGCTCTCTGGAAATTTAAATCTTGTAAATAACATGACCTTGCTGGCACATCTCTCTAAGCATGAGGTCTGTGCTACTTGTTGCTTTTATAATTTGGAGTAAGTTAGATCACTCTTCAGAGTCTACGCTCCTAATTTTAATTTGGGGATGGTCCTCCTGTGCAGGCTTATTGTGGACCTTGAGCTAGATGATAGCTGAAATATGTTGTATCAGTTTGTTTTCTGTGTTCTAAGGAGAAGATGCTTTCTCCAAGCCATTTATCAGAGTAGGAGTGCTTCGTGAGACAACACATGGCAGTAAGACAAACGGAGCCCAGGGAGGGGCTGATACACTCACACAATGGGATATTATTCAGCCAACAAAGAAGGAAATCCTGCTATGGCATGACATAAATGAAGCTGAAGGCATTATTCTAGTGAAATTAATCATGGATAAACACAGCTCAACTTCGTGTGAGTGTACAAAGTCTGTAAAGTCATAGAACTCACAGACAGAATATCAGATTCCAGGTCTGAAACAAAAGGAAGAGGAGATTGTTGTTTACCGGCAGTAAAATTCTAGTCATAAAAGATGGAAAGTTACAGACTTCACTATATAAATGGACTTACGAGGATCAACCCTTAGTACATGCTTAAGTGCTGTGCTGTTGGTAGGTATGTTTCAGGTCATAATGAGGAGGAAAATAAAGTGATCCTAAAGAAATTCTACAAAGGCATTGGGTTGAGATCACTATGAGGTAAAATAAATAGTCCAATAACTGACCAGAAATATGTTCAAAGTCCTACAAAGACATTATTTGCAAGGATTTCTTAAAGACTTTTCACTTTTTTATTTTATTTTACTTTTATTTATTTATTTATTTCTGAGACAGGGTTTGTCTGTGTAGCCTTGGCTGCTCTGGAACTTGCTTTGTAGACCAGACTGGCCTCAAACTCAGAGATCCACCTGCTTCTTCTTTGTAAGTGCTGGGGTTAAAGGCGTGTGCCACCACCATCCATCTAAAATTTTGAAATTTAATTACAACATGAGCACAATCACAAAAGGAGAACTTACATGTTAGACTGTCCTCTTGTTTTGATGCTTAGCAATTTTACAATTTTGAGATCTGTATCTTGTAAAAGGATGTGTCATGTAATCAGAACATTGATTGAGAAGCTTTCATATCTGGGACCAAAGAGCATTCTTGCTGCCAATGTTCTTGCTTTTAGTGATAAACTTGTGTGTTATCCCTCTTGCTCTTGACCCTTCATTGGTTCCCACTTTGTTGCACTCTCAAATTTTAGCAATACAATTGTTCAGTTAAAATAAACAGCTCTTATTTAGCCGATGTCTTTTCACATAGCATCCTTAACCAATAGATAGACAGCCTGGGGACTGTGCATCTTTCTTAGCCTATTTATTGGCTAAGCCACCAATGACTGAAGAAAAGTTTCTAACTTCTCCTTCCGTAAATAAATCAGGTGAGACAACTTCCTGCAGATATGACAGTTATTGCTCTCGTAGTTTCAGATTGAAGGGTATTTGGTTCTCTCTATATATAATAAGAAATCTCTGACAAAGATTGACAAAGAATGAACTTTGTCCTAAAGCAGATGACTTGAAATCAGTATCCAAGCAATTGAATCTAGTCAGTGTATCATATCTGGATACCTTGAAATGTTTCTCCTCTGTCAGGTGTTAACAGACTGGCAATCAGCTTTGTCAAGGAACACTAGCCTGTGTTGAATACTTTTTTCTTAGAGGTATCAATTCTTTATTGTATTTATGAAAAAATTGTTATCCCTTAATGCTTGGTTAGATAAATAGAGAGGGGCATAGATGGGTATAGATACAGATATATAGATATATCTCTACAAGTAAATCCTACAGTGTG
The DNA here is from genome assembly GCA_028555095.1 of Dicrostonyx torquatus. Taxonomy (NCBI): domain Eukaryota; kingdom Metazoa; phylum Chordata; class Mammalia; order Rodentia; family Cricetidae; genus Dicrostonyx; species Dicrostonyx torquatus. The sequence continues at coordinate 1,621,274 of JAQHUG010000065.1, forward strand.
TGTGTGCGTCCCCTGAGGTTCAACTTTAAGAACGTGTACATAATAACCAAGTGTCCCACCTTTCAGCTCCAGAAAGAACTCTGCTTTAGCAACTTTAAAACTTTAAATTTTCATTTTCCAACTTTGGAAAAAAAATGGCAAGTTGCTACTGATCATATAAAATCAATTAACTCTCCATTAGTTTGTTTTTTAACTTGTGAAACTACACTTCAGTTTGGCATGCAGAATTATTGTTGTGTTAAACAAATATTCAAAATAGAAAAGTTAACAAAATCATCTATTTCAATATAACACTGATTCCCAGATAGGTCTTCTGTAAAGAAGATGTTAGATATTGGTGAATTCTAGATAAAACAGCCACGACTAACAAGCTGTGTTTAGAGCAGAATCTAGGTGTGGTGTCCCTTTTAGATCCAGTATATTTTCAAATTGAATAATCAGTTTATCTTGCTAGAATTAGACTAAACTTTGTAATATCATTTTTCCATAAAATATTGTTCTCCTTAACTTTACCTACATATCCAGAAAGAAATTAGAGGTATTTTATCTCCTAATGCATTTGTCAAATTTCAGTTTCCCCCAAATCTATTCTTCATCTGTCACATAATCGATGGTGCATTGAGTCTGTGGAATTTCACACTGAATTTTATCTTTCTGCAGTTGCAAACTTGTGTTTGAAGATGATTCATGGTAAGAATTTGGTTGCTCTTTCTTATAGCATCATGGCTTTCCCTGAATACAAAGTTCCTGATCATTTTTAATAACTACAACAGAATGAAACTGATGTTCAGTTTCTCTGAACCAGTGAATAAATGGGACGTTTTGATAGAAATATAAGATGATGATAGAAGTAGCCTTTAGAAGTGAAGGAATGAGCAGCACTATGACTAGCATGGTCCACATGAAAAAATACACTTCTGTATCAAGTGAAGACTAGGGACAGTTATAATATGTCTCAGAGTACGTGAGATCTAAGAATAACAGCACTGCCCACGGTTGATTTTTTTTCTTTCTTTTCATCAATGAATTAAGTAATCAACATAATAGGGTTACATTACTTTGCTGGCTACACAGGAAATTCAGAAATATGCTTCCTGTCCTTAAGATGAAGGAAGAGGCCAGACGGAACACCTGTTTCTCTCCTTGAAAACAATGCACATATATGTCTTATGTATATCATGATCACAGTCAAGATTTCATTTGCAAGATTTTATTATTTAAGCAATTGCTCAGACATAGTGAAGATAAACTTTACAAGAGGCACCTAGGCAGTTTCTAGAGAAGAAACTAGAGAGGAAGATGGTTATATAAACTTTGGACTATACAGTCAAGAAAGACTTTGCTTAGAAGAGTAAGAAGACAGAAATTCATGACAGATTCTAAAATGTGACAAACTGAACATGCTTAGGTAAGTAAAGATTTTTTTTCCAATAAGCATATGCCCAGTCAGCATATTATAAAGATATCTTCTTATCTGTGTATATTATTTAAATTATGAAACCAGCCTGGTGGATGAATGCATAAACACGTTGAATACAGGTGCAACAGAAATTTTATTCAGACATAAAGAAAAAATTAAGTTGGATTTGGTAGTATATGTTTTTAATCCCTCAATCTAGTGGCAGAGGCAAGAGGATTATGAGTTCTCTGACAGCTTGGACTTTATAATGAGTTTAAGGTCAGAAAGACAGAAAAAAGTAATAAACAAACAGATACCATGTTGATGAAATAGTTCAGGCTCAGAAACACAAGTATCATGTGTTTTCCCTTGTATTTGGAATCAAAATGCACTGAAAAGAAAAAAAAACTATAAAAAGAGGCTTATTGGAATATGGGAAGAAGAAGGTTTGAGACTGGAGGGATGAGAAAGGATAGTGGAGGGGTGGGTGTAAGCAAGATACATGGTATGTATCAGTGAGAACTGCTAAATGAAGCTCCTTACTTTGCACAAGTAACACACACACACACACACGCACACACACACACACACACACACACACACACACACAGAGAGAGAAAGCTGTTTGAGAAAGTGGGACCTGGCAGTTAGACAGAAGATGATGGAAGACAGAGTGAGTCAAAATAAGGAGAAGGATGAAAAAAAAAAAACAACTCAAAGCCTCTAGTCTATGTATCTTGGAAGCTGTCCTGTGTCTGGCCATGGGGAAGTGCCTGGCTGTTAGCAGGTTTGTCATGTATCTTGCGTACATATATTGAGACTAATATTCCAAATCATTAGTAAGAAACTGGACAAAACAGATCATTTCATAATTATTCAATATGAAGTGGTCAGCTCTGAAATCATTCATATACATAAAAGTAACATTATAGAAAACAGCTTATATTAACATATATAGGGCTATATACACTTAAATATATGGAACAGTAGGTAAATAGAAGCTATGAAATGAGGCTGAGCAGAATGGGGCTTATGGATGGAAAGGGTAGGAATGAAAAGTGGGAAATGGCAGAGTTCTATTTTAATTTCAAAATATAAGTAATTAAAGATTAGAAGTATATAGTAACTCTCCTGGTAAGTACCCATATCGCTCTTTGAATATCACAGTAGGGCTGTTTTTTGTAATAAAATGATAGTCTAGTCACCAAGATGATTAGTGAGTGTTTATAGCCAATTTGGTTGAAAAGCATACAGCATGGCTTCTGCGTTTCTCCATTGGCCCTTTGACCTGGGTTATCCCTTCTGAGCGTGTGTCTAATGCACCGTAGGATATTTAGCAGCATCTCAGCTCATTTTCCTCCAGATGCTATGGCACCTTCCTAGGTAGAACAACCAAAATAGCTGTAGGCACTGCCGTATGTCCTTGCAGGGCTGAACAACCTCCCACTGGGAGATTCTGGAAAGAGTAAAGCTGATCAAAGCTTACACTTTTAATCTGATAATGACTTTAATAATCTAGAATTAGAATCAAACTTTACATTAAATTATGTGCACAAGACTGAGTACATTCTCTGGAATATAAAATGATGAAATGACAACCAGTCCCAAAACCACACATAAATGCATTTTGGGAAAAGTGCTACAGGGTCTGGAAAAGTGGCTTAGCAAGCAGTTGAAGGCACAGGATGCTCTTTTGGGAGACAAAAGTTCAATTCCTGGCACCCACAGGGAAACTGACAACACCTGCAACTCCAGTTTCAAGGTGTCTAATGTCCTCTTCTGGTCTTTGAGGGCACCAGGTGCTCAAATAGTGATTAAACATAAGTTCTGGCCAAAACATCCATACAGAGCAAATAAAAATAAAAACCTTTAAAGAAACTAAAAGATAAGATACATACAGTACTGGGAACTGTGAAAGCTGGAACTTGTGGCCTCTGCTGCTCTCTGTCAGTTTGACCTTGAGTCAGTATTCTCCACCTGGCTGAGACTGGAGTAAAGGGAAGGGAATCCAATGTATTCATGTATACACCGGTTCCTACCTGCTTTAAGTCCTGTTTATGAACCTATGGACTTTGAACAATAAACTTCTAGAAACAGTATGTTGAAGAGGGGCAAATGGGCTTTCTTACCCATCTACCCTCAATGACTTTCCTTCTTTCTCTTTTCTAATTTACAAGGGTCCTTCTGAGCAAACCTTTCTGATTAAGGACACAAAGAGAAACTGTGACCCAGCAAAGGCACTTAATTGCCCTACCTTGATGGCAACTAGGAAAGGAGGGCAGGGTTCAAACTGTTCTGGTTTTGTAAGTACTTTTTGTTGAACTAGTAAATGTAAGTGAGCAAGGCTCCCAGCATAAGGTTCTGTGGCTCCTCAGACCTCTATACTTGCTCTCTTCCCAGAAAACGGACGTCAGTGGACACTCAGCATTTCCGCCAGAAGTAGGCTGCCACTGCGCCATTGCATCATGACTCTAAAATGAGAGATTACTCGGCCTCCCAAGATTGTTTTCCACACACCAGCTAATTAGGCAACATGACAGCAGGGTGGAGCGATACTGGCTGTCTCCACACCCACAGTGGATTTGGCCGGGTGCCGCTGCAAACCACCCTCACAGCAGGGCCATTCTGCAGTCACACCCAGACACAACAGCACTTTGTCCTTTTTAAGGGCTCATTTTAATTTAAATTTGTGTATATTAGTTAATCTAGAAAAAAACAGAAAAATGTCAGCTCTTTCTTGACTAAGTCAGCTAATTCCTCTCTTTACCGTTTATTCTTTCTTCTTTTTTTCTTCTTTTTCAGACTTAGAACTGGCCTTGGAGAGTGTGCCAGGTCATAAATACAACTGATGCGGCTTGACACACAATTTCAATTTGGACTAAAATAGGCCTTGGGATATCAGGAATGGCAGCTAACTGTAACTAAGTCATCTCAAAGAGCACTTTTACTTATATCATATGATTAGATATTCAAGACAAAATTGATAAGTAGGTACGAATATTTTTTACACAAAAGGATTATGGCTTCATATATTTAAATAAACATACCTAAAGATCAAATGCCAGTTGTGGGGACCTGGGTTTTCATTCCAAGCCTCACATTTATTTCATCTTCCTTCCTTCCTTCTTTTCTTCCTCTGTTCTTTCCTTCCTTCCTTCCTTATTTACTTCCTTCCCTCCTTTCTTTTTAGCTTCTTCTTATGTATAATGAAATTTTCCATCAAAGAAATTTATTAGTTAATTTAATACATAATCAATTCTACCATGTTCTAGATACTATGATTCTGAAAGCAATATATTCATTACATTTGTAGTCATGAGAATAGTTTAATTTATCTAACTTCTCTTTGTCTCTTTTTTCCATTTCCAAGTTGCCTAGCCTCATGAGTAACCCAGGAATTGATTCTGTGCTGACAGACTCACATCAGCCAATAATGAGGGGAGGAATTCAAAGTACTTCCTAATATCACACCGATGTTATTTTGACTGCATCAATGACCTTCGTGACTTAACTGAGAACAACACAAACGAACATTTTTCCTCCAGCTTGAGAATTCAACATTTCATTTTTTTAAAGAAAGGGAAGTGTTTGAACCTTCCAGTGCATAGAATGAGCTGTTTTACACAGACCAAATGACCCATCAATCTATCCAGCCATGTGTGACTATTGTTCATTGAAAGTGACCCAGTTCCCTGCAAAGGTTTGGCCATCAGGCCAACAATGAGTGGTCCAAGGGAAGGGACATTGATGAGTAAAAGATTCTAAGGCTTTGGAGGCTATGAGGGTCCCTCTTTAAAATCAGGTACTATTTTTGGTGCTTCTCATAGTATATTCTTCAAAGAGACCTAGAAGTAGATTGTCCCATCGGGATCTCAATGTAGCAAAAGCAGGCAGGTTGCTGTTACTAACAGACAACTAAGGTTGATTATGTTCTATGCTTCCAAATATCACCTAAAGACCTCACATGACTTAACTCATTTAATCCTCAGGGCAATCACTATTAACGATTTTTTGTTTCATTATGATAAAACAAAGTAACATGGAGAATTTTGGTAAATTATCCAGTGGTCACATGACAAAGAAATTAGTTTTAAGTACAGTTAGAATTACTCCAAGCTCAATGCTTCATTTATGAGTTAGACTTCCAACCAGCTAGTTCTCAAGTGAACTTTATTATATGTCACATGTACAGTTCCCCATGCTAATAATGCCAGCTACTACAGTTTCTCATGTCATTGTCCCAATGTGCCTAGCAATTTTACCAAGTGGAAAGTATTGTAATCATTGTTCACTGAGGTAAAGATGGTTACAAGGCAAAATTGATAAAATGTCATTCATCTTTGTGTAGGTTGGAGAAACCATTACTATCAGACATTGAAGAGCATACTAGCAGAGGATGATTCAAGAAATTTGAAAATGCTTTATTGGGGAATCTGGAATGGGATTTATTTATAGCTATACATCTCTAACTTCTTATCTATCCTAGCCATAGTCTTATCAATCATCTATATGCATGCTTATCATTTATCTATCTATAATATCTAACATCTCTAAATAATTATGTCTATAATAGCTATGCATGTATCTATACTTATCTTTCAATATTCAATTGATTATTTATAATGTCTATCATCCATATAATATTTTCTATCCATCTGTAGTATCTGTCATCTATCTAGCTTTCTAGCTCTCAAGCTATCTGGTCTACCTGCCTCTAGTTCTCTTTCTCTGGAGATCCCTAATACTGTGGAAAAAGAAATCAATGCATTAAAATGTCATGAAACTCCCCCCAAATATCTAGTAACTGCTGAAAACTGCATTTATAGTCTCAAAAATTATAATCACTTCATATGAAAATCTTTCCAAACAAAAGTAGAAAATGAAACATAAAATATAAAACCAGAGGAAAGAAATATTAGGATCTTTAGGAAGGTAGATATGTATTTCTATCTACCATAGTACATAAAATGTGCTCTCTTCAAAAACAGTCTAACTGTGAATGCACTTTATTCTATAGTTAGAATTGTTAAAAAGATTTTTATGAAAGATTTTCCATTTGGGTTGAGTTGTGACATAGTTAATCACTTATGTAACTAACACTGCAATCTAGATGCACAGTAGTTCCACCACCCCAGATGCTCCCAAGCAGCCTCTGACCTCCAATATGGCTATCACTGACCTAAATTATTATTTATTATTATATACTAAATTATTATCTCTAAATTATTTTTATTTTAAACTGTCACATGAATAAAATCATGCGACATTTTATGTCTTGTCTCTCACAGAATGATGCCGTTGAAACTCATCTATGTTGTAGCAGGCTTGGCAGTACATTTATTTTTGTTCTTCAGTAGGAACCCATCGCACAGATGTACTATTGTTGGTCTGTCCATATTTATGAGTTCACATAAATATGTATTTTTCCAAGTCTTAGTGATAAGAAATAATGTCATGGTGAGTAATTTTTATAGGTCTTATATGAAAACATTTAAATTTATCTTAGGCAAATATCTAAGATGTGGGCTCTGATACCTGCTAGCCAGAGGACGCCATGCGGCTTCGTAGCTGGAGCCCGACATTTTAGAAAGACAATAGGTGAAAGTTCTGCTCCAGTCTTCCTTTTCATTTGTAGATTGCTCCAGGAGAAGTGCTTATCTCCAAGCTGGTGAAGGAATGCAGGTGTGTGTGTGCTGGGGGAGGTGCCCTGGAAAAAGGAATAAGAAATAAATTCCTAAAAGGTGAAGGGAGATAGGAGAGCGAGGAATGGGTTAGAGAAAGAGCATGACAGAGCAGAAATAGAGAGCAGTTTCAGAGAAGAAGGGGTTTTGAGAGAGCATTGAGAGCAGGATGGTTTTCAGGGAGATATAATAAACACAAGGCCATGCTAAAGAATAGGAGAAGTCTAAAGTGGCCTTTTAAGCTGTAATGGTGTGAAAGCCTGTTTCTTTCCACGCATCTCCGGGGACACATTTGGGGAAGAACACCAGTTTCTATGTTGGGGCGACGGTCCCCGACACTAAGAGTTAGACTGTTAGGTTATATGGTGAATGTATGTAGGGTTTTATAATGTATTTCATTCAATAACGTTTTGAGAAATGACTACAAATTTATGGGAATTTAAAAGATAGTACTCAGAGGTCCTCTGTATTCTTGACCCATGGTTTGTAATAGTTAAGTCCTAGTTGCAGTACAATATAATTGGATGCAGTTTACCTAAGTACTTGGTGTCATGCCATCCCATGCATAGATTTATTAACAATACACAAGTTGCCAAATTTTCATCACCTTTAATGTCATATCCTACATTTATAGTCATATTAATTCTCTGTCCATTGCATTAAGTCCTGAAAACCACTACTGTTTCCATGTCTACAATATTATAATTTTGAGGATGTTACATCAGTTAAAATGTACTTTAAAATTATTTAGAGAAAGGTCACTTTTACTTGTAATAAGATCATTAAAATCCATTTGAGTGCTTCAGATGCAAATAATTCATTAGTTGGTAATGTTGATTGTTATTTCTGACATTTTGTTCTTGCTAACACTACTGCTGTAAGTTTTTCATAGAATTTATCCTTGAAATTTTTTCCTGCTGTTTTCATTGTCAAGTATCTATAACTGTTGAAACAAACCATATGCTCTTTCACAGGGTTTCTGCACACATTCTTCTTGGGTCTTTGTGCGTTCCTCTGCTTAGACATCCCTCATAGCACATCCTCGTATGTTCAAATATCCTTAAGCCTCAAGTCTAATTTCAAAGGCCACATCTTTCAAAACAGTCAGTGTTCATTGTTTTGATACAAATAATATAATATGTATTTCCTATATATTTACCTATGCTTACTTTATATCATTTACTATGTTCTATTTAAGCACTTATTTTTCTGATATAAGCATCACCATCTTAATATTTTGTAGGTATACCAGAGCAATTATTTTTTGTTTATTCTCTGCTTCATTCCTGATGTGGGAAGTTCTTCTGTATATGTGTTGCTTTTATTGGTTAATGAAAAAAGAAGCTGCTTAGGCCTATGAGAGGGCAGAATAGAGCTAGGTTGAAAAACTAAACTGAATGCTGAGGAGAAAAAGTAGTCAGAGAAAAACCATAGAGCTGCTGCAGGAGACAGATGCCAGATGCTGGATGGAACTTTACCAGTAGGCCACAGCCATGTGGCAAAACACAGATTAGCTGGGCAGTGGTGGCACACGCCTTTAATCCCAGCACTCTGGAGGCAGAGGCAGGCGGATCTTTGTGAGTTTGAGACCAGCCTGGTCTACAAGAGCTAGTTCCAGCATAGGCTCCAAAGCTACAGAGAAACCCTGTCTCAAAAACAAAAAACAAAAAACAAAAACAAAAAAAAACACAGATTAATAGAAATGAGTTATTTTAAGACATAAGAGCTAACTAGCAATATGCCTAAGTAATGGATCAAACAGTATTTTAATTAATACAGATTTCTATGTGATTATTTCGGGAGTCTGGGCAGCCAGGAAACAAATGAGGAGCCTCCAACAATACCTTCCCCTAGACATTGTGCAGCTGTTTCCTCTGAACTGGTGTTCCCACCCAGAAGAGGGGTGGAGACTCATAAGACTCAAGAGATAATGAATCTTAGAGCCTCAAAAACTGAGAAGCTTCCCATGTGCCCTCTGCAGTGTTGCAAAAAGCAGTAGACTCTTGCTGAGGGACAACCAACTCTCTTTAGTAGAGCTGCCTACAAGATGGGCAGTGAGATGGAGAGGCAGATTTTGTGAGTCACCATCCATGCTGAGGTAGGCCATTTCAGGGTACAGCTCTCTCTGAGTCAGACATATTCCTGTAAGAAACCCCTCACTTGGGCACCTGTAACTTGATGCACTCATTGACCTAGCCGGCTAGGCTTGGTTTAAATTGTTGCTCTGTTCTGTCATCGATTCGTCATGATGTAAGCATATGCTTGTTCTTGTGTCCTGGGGAAAATACACATGTGTGCAAGGCTTTCAGGCTTCAGTTAGGGAAATTCAACTTACTTTACATGCATGGATATTGACTGTATTTTTTGATTAGGGTAAATTTTTATGATTAGAGAAGAGGAAAATGTTCAATTTCAAATATACATTGATTATATTCTTAACTATATCATGATTATCTTTACTTCTTGTTAATTTTTATATAGCACTCAAATTTTATAGTTTAAATCTACTTAGTATGCTGCTGGCCCAGTTAGTATCTGCTTATGCACATGGTCTACAACTGTGCCCTATTTTTGATGTCTCCTGAGAATGAAAGAGCTTGGCCAAAGTAAATATCTGCTTCTTACTTCTAATCTGACTGTCCCTAGACAGCTGTTTCTTCCAATGGATCCAGCTCCCAGCTTTGCTATTTTGGATCACATGGAGTAAATCTATCAATTTATTCTGTCTGGCAATGAAGGATTTCAACCATTTATATTTCAATGGGCAAAATTCTAAATAGAAATAATTTAGAAATAGATAACATGACATTTATTTATATTATGTGACAATCATTTCAATCTAACCAAATGATTAACTGAAAATAAACTCTTGTCTACCTCTCTGTTATTAGGTACAATGCCTTCAGATTTCAAGTGTCCTCTGGATGGCTCGGTATTTGTCTTCAATACAAAATTCTCGTCAGTCCTGGTAATCTTTGTTTTGAAGTCATTTTGCCTAATATAAGTATAGCTATTCAAGTTTCCTTTTGATTAATGTTAGCATCATTTTGACCTATCTTTCACATTTAACCCACTTGCATTTTTGGTTTAATGTATGTACCTAGCAAGCAACAAATGGACAGGTCTTACATTTTAAATCTAATTCTACAATAACTATATTTTAATGTTCATATTTGCATATGTGACATATTTATATATGTATATATATATTACTTTAAAATAAATATTTATATTTTATTTACTATCATTGAAAAATAACTACTTATTTTATGGATTATTAATAATACAACATTAGCAGTTTATTAGTTATATTACATGTTTTCAATTTGTGCTATTTTCTTTTTTTAATTCTCCATCAAAAATGAGGATAAGTTCTGCAAAATGCCATCCTCTGCGCATGGCACAGCCATTGCAAATCAAAAACTCACAACAGTTGGGAATGCCTACACTGAGTCTGCACAAGAATGGGTCCCTCTGTAATCAGATGTTAATGAAGGTAGAGCTCACTGCTGAACTATTAATAGAACCACAGAAGGGGGGAGCAGTGCCTTCAATTGTGCATTCACTGATGACCCTGCCAGCCTTCAAACAACAGTTCCAATCCAGCAGTTACACATGTAGTCCTATTTAATCTAAAAGAGACACAGATAAAATCAGGAATCATGTGTCTGGGAATTGGCTTGGTAGGGATGATAAGAGTGGAGGTGAGTGGAGTGGATAGGAATAGGAGAAAAAAGAGAAGGTGTATGTAGTGGGAAAATAACTAGAATAGTTTCTATACATGTACAAAATTGACAAAGAGCAAAGTTAATGAAAAGCAGTACATCTCATAGACATTGTAAATGTGACTATGCTTGATAGCAGATGAGTCAACTCGAAATCTGGGTTACTGTCTTAATTGATCACAGAAAAGTTAATTTGGTATTCATTAAAATACCCTTCTTAAGTTGTAAGTTAAAAACAGTCTTTCTTCTATTTCATGTTTTCTTTCCATTAGAAAAGTCACAGGCTTGAGTGTAGCATCTCGTCTGTTAGTTTACTAGCTACAAATTATCTTTAGTTGTTAGTACTTTTAAATAATTTATTCATTAAAAATATATCAAAATAAGAATTTCTTGTATCTTTACCTATGCAACTTCCATTTCCATTTCTAGTGGTTTTTTTTTTTCTTTCCTTTCTAGAGATTTGTACTTCTATAAGGTACGTTTTCTTCTGCCTGGAAATCTCAACCTTTCCTTTGGTGTGAATTTCAGCAACTAATATATTCTTTTAACATACCTATATTAATGACCTTACTTCCAATAATAATTTGGGAATGTCTGATTTTTATGATAACAAATCTTTCTGTAGACTTATTTTTTGCTTTAATTTTATGTTAATATTCATTGAGATTCTTGGAATCCCCAGTATGGAAATATTTGTTATTGTTGCTGCTTTGTATTCCCCCACACACACTTTTTTCCAAGTCCTACACTGGGAGACCAGAGTTGAATCAGTTAGCCTGTTCTAGTTTTCCTTCAGATTCTCATGTTCTATAGTTACTTCATTTTCAGTTTGATTTTGCCTAGTTTCTATTGTGTAGTTTCAAGTTTCCTACGTGTGTGTGTGTTATATATATACATGGTAAGATGCATTGTTAACTACATTTAGTCCTTTATCCCTTAAGGCTAAAGTTTAATTTTTGTTCTTTCTTTTTTTAAAACCTTTCATGTGTATATGTTGCATGTTTTGTTCATATAAGATATGTTTCGCCAGGCGGCGGTGGCGCACGCCTTTAATCCCAGCACTCAGGAGGCAGAAGCAGGCGGATCTTTGTGAGTTCGAGACCAGCCTGGTCTACAAGAGCTAGTTCCAGTGCAGGCTCCAAAGCCACAGAGAAACCCTGTCTCGAAAAACCAAAAAAAAAAAAAAAGTTTCTAGTAGTTCATTTAATTTCCTTTTCTTGGATTCTAACACCCATAACAGCTGCAAAACAAGTTTCAGTTGATTCTGATTGATCTTTATTTGCCAAAGGTCATAGACTTTTTGTTCATTAGCAGGCCTTTTGAATCTTAAATTGATGAAAATACATTCTTGGTTGGTTAATTGTGTATGCATGCATGCATTTGTGCGTGATGTAAGTTTTATCCCCCAGGACCATGTAATAAGTTCATCTTTTGTTACTAAGTTCTGTTGCGTAGAATTAGAGGAAAAAATACTCGGTCTCTGGCAACTTATCATCCTCTACTGAGGAAAAACCCCTTTGAATATTTAGTTCAAGGCCTGTGAATTGTCTGGAAACTTGGCCTGTATGGTGAGGAAGGCACAGTTCCTGATACTGTGATATCACTGGACGTGGCTTTTCCTGCCATTTCAAAAAGGAAATGCTCTTCCTTAAAGTCAACTTATTCTCCCATATATTCTTTCTTAATTTTATCTTATTTTATTATTTTATATGTGTGGGTGTTTTGTCTGCCTCTGTGTCTATGCACATTTTTGTTATTGGTGCCTACAGGGACCAAAAGAGGGCCTTTGTTCCCTTAGAACTGGGTTACAGATGGTTGAGAACCCCCAGGTAGGTGCTGGGAATCAAACCCATGTCTTGTGGAAGAGGAACCTGAGCTCTTAAGAGCTAACCTATGCCTCCAGCCAAGCTCCCCAAAGTCAATAAGCATGCTACCAAATCCTTGGGCTACATTCAGATTTCTGGAGTGTAGTATGAGAGTGCGGGCTGTTTGTCGTCCTGGCTGCCCAGCTAGTTTACAGCCCAAAATAACTATACAGAAATTGTATTGATTAAATTACTTTGCAGCCCATAGGCTCTAGTTTTTTTTACTGGTTAACTCTCATATCTTGATTTAATCCATTTTTAATAATCTGTATGTCACCACAAAGTTGTGGCTTACTGGGAAAGATTTAACATGTCTGAACTGGCAGCTTCATGGCGGCTCTCTCTGCCTGCCTTCTTTCTCCCAGCATTCAGTTCTCTTTTTCCCTGCCTATCTAAGTACTGCCCTATCAAAAGGCCAAGGCAGTTTCTTTATTTAACCAATGAAAGCAACACAAATACAGAAGAACCTCCTACACCATTGAAGTTCTCAATGTGTTAAGTCTTTATTGTCTGGTTCTGCATCATGGATCTCACTTCCCATTGCTTTATTTTCCTACTAGCTAGCCTTCTCTCAGTCTGGTCTGTGTAGCTGACCTTGGGTTTTTCCTCCACATGCTACAGCTAGGAAATACTCTCAAGCCAGAAGGCTGGTGCAATATTATGACACTGTTTTGTTTATCCTGTCAGTTGGAGATCAGTTATTTTCATTTCAAGAGGCTGGTGTGCATACTTTTAATAACTGCATTCTACCTTTTAGCCCCTTTGGTTTTCATTTTGCCAATATTTCTCCTATCACTTTACCACTTATGGGGTTGTAATTCTAGGATGTTATAGGACAACATTCTGTGCCTGAGGAATCAAAGGCAATAGTAAAGAAGCTTTCACTGTTGCCTATCAAACTGCTTTCTAAATATTCGTGTATATTCCCATAGATTATTGCTTCTGTCAACCTTGATCATGGAGAGAAAATTCTTACTTGGAGTAGGCTGTGGTTATTCCAGTGACACAACTAGAAGCTGCTGAGAATGAATAATTATGCTGTGGTGTGATGGCCTGGTGTCTAGCCAGGAGTAGAAGAAAATAATCATTCTTCTATTTCAAATGTTTCAAAGCTAAGGAGTGTGAAGAAATGGCAGAGAATGTGGGAGCCCGAAAATGGTGTGTGGCGTCTTCAAGACCTCCAGATTAAAACATTCTCTCCCAGAGGGAAAAAGGATTATTTTATTGTGAGCCTCAGGAAGCTCACAAAACTTAAACATGGAACATTCAGGAGCCTTTCCCCAAAGACATAAACAGCAAAGCTTTGCTGCAGTTAAAGGGATCTCTGCTGGAGTTGCCTCCAAATTGCACAGTAAACCCCAGTGATGCATTGTTTCTGAACCATAATCCATGCCAAACCACACTTTTCAATGACACAGAACTACCTAGGTGACCCACACTCCTGCTCTTTCTTACCCATGCTCCTGTAGATAACACAGTAAGCTCATCAGTTCACCAAACTAGACTTCAATAGAATGACTTCTTTGGTCTGTTGTTGCCACTTTAAGTTATAAAAAAGTCTTTGTGTCTCTGTAGAAAAGGTTTTGTAATACCTAGGATCTTTGAATGGATTCAACCCTTATGTTAAATATGAGAGAGTATAAATGCATACTAATGTAAAAATCCAAAGTTTTAAGTTCCAAGACAGCTCTTGAAATTATTGCTGACAAGCTGAAGGCCAATAATTCAGTCATCCTGATCTTTAACCTTCCTGATTATGACATGGAAATGAAGTACTCTCTGCTTAACCTATTATGAGAATAAAATACACATGCAATCCCTGACTTACTATGACTTACCTCATGGTTTTTCAACTTTAGTGTACTGGGAAAATGGAAAACATTCAACAGAAATCAAATTTTGGATTCTGAAGTTTTATATTTTTGCAAGATAGCTATATGTAGTAGAAAACTCCTCAGAGATGCTGAGCAAAAGACACAGCCCTTAGACAAACTGAAGGAATGTGAGGATCAGAAACACTACCTCATATTGCATTGCTTTGCTATACTGGTGTTCAGTAAATCAGGAACATTAAATATATTGTTGGTATTAGATCATATTATTCATTATAAACCTATAATTATTCATTATAGGTTTATAATGAATAAATGTAACCCTTCCATAAGTTGATGAACCTTTGTATAAAATATGACTTTCTATATATACATACTGTTAAAAATTTAGTTTCCCACACAGATAAGCTTTAATAATTCACCAACATTAGAAATAAAACAAATTATAGAAATACAGGTCCTTGGGTCATTTTTCATTGTTATTTTTTGTTTTGTTTGAGACCAGGGTTTCTCTGTGTAGCCTGGCTGTCTAGGAACTCACTGTGTAGACCACGCTGACCTCGAACTCACAGAGATCTGCCTGCCTGCCTCTGTCTTTTTGAGTGCTGTGGTTAAAAGCATGTGCTTCAATCATCCAGCAGGATCTTATTTTTAAATCTCATATATATATATATATATGTATATGTATATGTATATATGATATCTATATGCTCTAAATAATTTATTATTCTTTTTCTCCAGTAAATAGAAATAAAAACATAATTAGTGGGAAAATTACACTGTCTTGATTGAAAATATTTTAACTTCATTATATGAATGTATGAAATGTCAAATAATTAAAAATAGAAATAGGAAATATTTTATCCAGTAAGTCCTCTTATGAACACATATTGTTCTGTAACAAAGTACACACATACTAGATAAGTATAATAAATTGTTGACTATCTTAATTAATTCTAGTAACTATAAAGAGTTATTAAATCAATTACTATACATCTTTAACAATAATTCCTTTTATTGATTCTTTAGATATTTCACATAATGCATCTAATTCCACCCATTTCCCAGTCCCTCTATGTCTGCTCTCCACCCCTGTAGTCTCTCCCCACAAAATAAAATAAAACCATTCTCTTTTCTGTCTTTCCCACATCTCCACCCCATATTCATTGCCATGGTGGCTTTGGGAACTGCAGTGTGCCATGCAGTATAAGCTTTGCCCTAACAGATTTTCTTGCAACTGTTCATTGCAATGAAGTTGTTAGTCTGGTTTAAGACCTCCGGCTTCTGGTACACCATCAACACTGGACCCTCATCAAAATTCAACTCTGCTGTCCTGCTATTACCTGAGTCATGGAGGTCCTGCAACAATGGTTCCTGCCTCCAGTAGGTCATAGATGGTGTAGATGCTGGGGTAGGCCAACTCAACATCTAGGATGTGGGCCTGGGTAGTGTAGGAGGAGGGCCCACTTGTTCATCCAGGCTGCCCGGATAGCTTAGCCTCAAAATAACCACACAGAAATTGTATTAACTAAATCACTGCATGGCTCATTAGCTTTACCTTCTTATTGGCTAAGTCTTACATCTTAATTTAACCCATTTCTATTAATCTGTATATCGCCACATAGCAGTGGCTTCCTGGGGAAGATTTGGCTTGTATGTCTCTGGTAGCTCCATGGTGTCTCATTCTCTGCCTTCCTTCTCCCAGCATTCAGCCTAGCTTTCCCTGCCTACCTAAGTTCTTCCCTATCAACAGGCCAAGGCCATTTCTTTATTCATTAACCAATGAAAGCAACACATAGCCAGAAGGACCTCCCACACCAGGGTAGTAAGGGATCTGATCAGTTCTGGCTTCCACCAGGATCACTGCCCTCTAGTGAGTGTCAGAGGCCAGCTCTCTCACACCATGCATCTGGGCCAGTTCTCCCCAGGTGAGGAGTGGGAACAGCTTTCCTGTGTGCAGGCCAAACTGTCCTTCACCACTAGGGCCAGTTCTCCTGTAGAGGGGGGGCAGTTCTCCCACTGAGGCGACCAGACAGAAACAGGAAAAGTTTTCAGGTGCCCAGTCTACTGGGGCCAGTCCTCTCAGGTCCTCTCCTCATGGTATCACTGGCAATAGGCATCAACACAGACCCTGGCCATGACAGGACCATGAACTCAGATATGGTCCTAGGCATAGATGACACCATGCCCCAGATGACAGCTCATGACACCCAAATTGGCATGGCCTCAGCAACAGTGTGACCTTGAGACATCAACGTGACCTCGGGTGGCATATTGAAACCTAGGCATTTGCATGGCCATTGGTGGTAACACGGGCTAACGACATTATCACATACCCTGATGGCAGTAGGGCCACAGACACAGACATGACCCTCAGCCACAGCCCAATCCCAGACATCTGCATGACCCTGGGTGACAACACAGACCACTAAGATTGGTATGGCTCTGGTGGCAGCATGGCCCCTGGACACCAACATGGCTTCAGGTGATGGAGCAGATCCCAGGCATCCTCATGACTTTTACTAATAACACGGGCCATAGACATCATCACAGATCCCAGTTGTTATAGAATCATAGACCCAGACAAGGCCCTCAGCCACAGATGGAGCAAGGATATCACCATGGCCTCAGAAGGCAGCATAAGCCACCCATATCAGCCTGTTCCACCCTACCTTCTCTTCTTCAGTTCTGGTCTCTCCACAATGTATGAACCACTTGACTTTCCTTCTGTCCCTTTCCCCCCGCCATGTATCTGCTCATCATAGTGGTGCCTGCTGTGGCTGTCTTCTGTCTGCTTGCCTGACTACCCAGGGCATGGGGCCTACTATACACTTTTTATTACTTTTCTGCATAGCGTAATTCCATTTTTCCTAAGGGAAAAGGAAAAACATGTGTAGTTCACATCTTAGACTGTTGCTAGGAGTTCCATACCAAGACTGTTTAAAGCTGGTAGCTACACCTCCATGATACAGAATGCTTAGGCCAGAAACATTCAAACTACTTTCAAGAAAATACTTTCTTCAATAATGCAATTTTACAGTAGGAACTTCATAACAACATAGAGGAGGACTCATTTCAAAGAACCAAGTTTATCGCATGAAAATAATGTCTGTATTAATTTTAATTTCACATAAGCATGCTAGACAACTAAGTAGTTATATGGTGAGGGGTATGGTACTCTTAGAGGGGATATAAACCACCAACAAAAGTAAGAGGATAGGAAAGAGGGAGAGGAAGATGAGGAAGAAGAGGAGGAAAAGGACTAACTTTAGATCCTACGATTATTTAAGAAATGGTTCATTCCAGTTAACTGGAATTTTTTGAAAACTGTGCTTTAGTTTTCAGTATTCAAACTCACTTTTTCATCTTCTGTATACTGCCCATCCCATCTACAAACGATGGTTTACATAAATTAAGTCTCTTAATTCTTTCTATGGTTCCATTGAAGATCACCTATTGGTTCAGCAAGGAAAAAAATGTTTTGGTAGATTATAGTCTTACAGAAGAGTTTAAAGGAATTGCCAGGAGAATGATTTATGTCCCACAGAATAACCAAAAGAATGCTGCAATTGTGGCTTCACATTACTTTGAAGTTGAATAATTGGCTGCACAGATTGCTTCTCTCATATTTTACATAGTCTCCTTCATGCTTTTCAGTGATAACTCGTATCACCCTCTCTCTTGCTGTCTCACTTTGTTCTACCTACTATAGACTCCCTTCTTTTTCCTTATAGTATAATGGATCCTTCTTTGCTTATTCTTAGAATGCTGATGCTTTCCTTCAGCTGCTCTTCACCAAATAATAGGAGTTTGCTCTTTAGAATAATTGATCATAGCCATCTGAAGAAAGGATGGCTCAGGAGGTAAAGGCACTTGTTACTCTTGCAGAGGACCTGAGTTTGATCCCCAACACCGACATGGTATATTGCCAGCACCACCATCTAGAAGTCATTTCCTGGAGATGTGATGCTCTTATCTTATCCCTGAGGGCACTAGGCCCATATTTGAATACTTATGCACATAAAAAATGTATATTGAAAAGAATTTTATGTGCATAATTTAATCTGGAATCCATTTATTTTCACAAGTAAAATCTCTGTAATATACAATAGCTTCTCAATTGACATCTTCCTAAAAGTTGCCTCGTAGATTTAGTGGGACAGTGACTTATTTTCCTGTCTTCCACTAAATTATCTATGATCTCTTAGAAGTCAGATAGTGCTTTGTCTTGTTCTTAAGTCTAAAACTGGGCTCACTCTTGAGGTCATATCAGCACAGGCATTTAGTAAATATTTGTGGTATTTCATGAGGAGAATCATATGCCTCCTAAGATTCAAGGGATAGAATACTTGTCTTACGTCTTCAAGGCTTGAAGTTCAATCCTAAATTCTAACAAAAATAAATTAGATACCACTATAAACATATACAAGCATGGTGTAAATCTTCTGGCCTTGTTTGGGGGTAAAAAGTGCAGTGGTAGAATGCCAGGATTTACATCTTTAGTGTGTGTGTGTGTGTGTGTGTGTGTGTGTGTGTGTATGTGTGTGCATGTGTGTGTGTTAAGTACTTGGGTTCCTCCTAGATCTACTCTCACTTCCACACCCATCCAAATTTGTAGTCTTTTTATCCTTTTTAACAGCCATCAAGAAGTCCAGTTTGTGCTCCCAGTACGTGTTGTGGATGTGTGTCCATTCACTTGAGCATGCTTAACTTTACACTCTTAAAGAAAACCGAATTACCCTGTCCCAGTAGCTTTCAACTGCCAAGAAATAGTTTGCTCAAGTTGTAACTTCATGACAAGCTCGCCTCTCTATGTCAGTATTGTGTGTGTCTTGAACTTGCTGTCTTATGTATCCTGTCACAACTACAGTGTTCATATGTGCATCTGTCCAGTTGTGTCTAAAAGGCAAAGTTTGCTTGTATTCATGCACTGTCCCTGACTTTTATGTTTTCCCTGCCTCCTCCAAGGTTACCAGGCCTTGGAAGGAGGGGTGTAATATACATGAGTATCAATGTGAATGCTAGAAAATTAACCCAGGTCCTCCGAAAAAGCAATTAATCTTGTTTTCTGAACCATATTTCTAGCTTCTCCTTTCAGAAAAATATTTCTTTTGATTTTGAGATTATGATATAATTTTATCAGTGCTCCTTTCCCTTTCTTCCCTCATGCATCCTTTTTTGCTCTCTTTCAAATTCATGGCCTTTTTCATCAATTGTTGCTGCATACAGTTTTAAAATGTGTGCGTGTGTATTTCTAAGTATATAAATACAACATTATGCAGTCTAAGTATATAAATATGACATATCGTCTTGTAATATTTGCTTGTATGTATCAATCAATTCACATCATATCATTTAGTTATCAAATTGGCTGACCATTTGGTATTTGATAGCTAGTTGATATCCTCTTCTGTGGGGAAGACTATTTCTCCTCACCTCGGCATTCCTTAGTTTCCTGTAGTTCTTTGCTTAGGGTTGAAACCTGAGCTTTTTGAAACCACCGTAGCGTGTCTATTGGTGTCAGTTATAATGATGAGACATTATGAACGCAGCTTCTGACACTCCTAGAGACACAATCTCCCTGTTCCTCTAGTTCATACAATTTTTCTGTCCCTATTCTGCAAAGGTCCCTGAGCCCTTGGTACAGTAATTGATTGTTGATGTGTAAGTAGGGACTGAGATCCACAACTCTGCATTTTGACTGAGTGTGATTTTCTGTAACCGTCTACATCTGTTGCAAAGGTAAAGGGGAAGAGCATTGTACAAGTTATTTGAAGGGGGAAATGGGAAAGATGGGATCTCTAACTAGGGAAGGAGTGTTGTTCTCCTCCCTTTTGCTCCCTCCTCCTCTACCCCAGTAATGGCTCTTTTATACCCACAGATAAGCGAAGTCCTACAGCTCTTTAACTGGCCTTCACTCTTGCCATTGGACAGGTCAATCAAACAGAAACATGACAGAGAAATAAGAGAACTAACATATATCATGAACCAAATAAAATTAACAAACATCTACAGAACATTCCACCAAAACACAAAAGAATATACCTTCTTTTCAGCACCTCATAGAACCTTTTCTAAAATTGAATGCATACCCAGTAACAAAGCAAACCTCAACATGTACAAAAGAATTGGAAAATACCCTGTATCTTATTGGATCACCATGGTTTAAAACTGGAATTTAACAGCAACACTAATTTCAGAAAACCCACAAACACATGGAAATTAAACAGTGTTCTATTAAACCACCCCTGGGTCAATGAAAAAATAAATAAAGAAATTAAAGATCTCCCAGAATTCAATGAAAATGAAGGCACAGTGAGCCCAAACCTATGGGATACTCTGAAAGCAATGCTAAGAGGAAAGTTAATAGCTAAGTGCCTACTAAGAGAGAAAATTCACACCAGTGACTTAACAGCACACATGAAAACTCTAGAACAAAAAGAAGCAGACTCACCCAGGAGGAGTAGAAGACAGGAAATAATCAAATTGAGAGCTGAAATCAATAAAATAAAAACAAAGAAAACAATACAAAGAATCAATGAA
>JAQHUG010000065.1:1648819-1675114 GCA_028555095.1 Dicrostonyx torquatus
AATCAAATCAACATAATATTAAACAAAAGACAGTGGTGAAAGCTGAGGAATTATAAAAGATCACAGATTGACAATAGAATAATCACTAGAAGCATCAAGAAACTTAAAGCATAGAAAAAGAGAAGACTAACTTTGATATTTGGAAATATTCGTTGTTTTCAGGGGATATTGCTGGTTTATGAAAATTCTGCCTATTCTATTCTATTTTCCATTCTTTGTCAGTACCTCTCATTTGAGTTCAGATTTGAATCTGGATGACAAATGAACAGAATTGGAAAGTTTATAGCTCTTACCATCTAATCCTTTTCCTTTCTAGAAAGAGTAAATAGAGTTATATATCGCTGATAAATGTTCAGAAAACCAGAATGTGGATCAGGGAAAGTCTCTGATAGTCTAGCAGTAATCTAAGCCTAACTACAGTCTCATTCACTTGAATTTAACAACTGTGGTTTTTAAGGAACAAAGAGTGATTGACAGAGCATGTGATTAATTATCTCCAGATTTGCAACGTTCCTCAAGTGAACTGGAGAGAAAGCCCTGCTGGCATAGGCAGCTAATGGGATCTTTTATTATTGGGGGAACTGGGTGTTCTTCCCCTCCTGGGAATGGAAGCTCTGGCTGTCAGTGAGGAGCACTTTGCCAAGAGGGAGGAGTCCACCTCCTTCAGGTTTCCTCATAGCAGAGATTCTTCAAAGAGGGACTCACCTGGTGGTTCTTTTGTTCCTCCTTGGCTCTATATCCACCCGTGAGAATAGGATTCATCTGGTCCACAGTAGGTATCATCAGGGTACTTTACACAGCCACTGATTCTATTGGAAAGAATTAACTTGCCTACTACCAAACTCAGAAAGTTTCAGTGGCTTGGCTGGGTAAATGCAACATAAACTATATTAGCCTTTGTACATGAATATTTAAAGGGCTTTTTAAAAATAGGAACAAGGATGTTCCGATAACACAATTATGAAATAAAAAGATGTTTCATTTTAACTTTGGAATGTAGATGCTCAGTAAACTTGCAACTGTTTTTGAGATCCAGATTCAAGCAGGTTGGCATTTCATGACAGGTGACCAGCTGTCTTTAGCAATGACGCTCACCACGTAGTCTTGGTTTTGTTAGAGTAGTAAAGTTGTATACACATACAAGCACAGCACCTGGGTAACATACCAGCCTTCCAATTGCATAGCCCTTGCATTATTTACTCTGTTTTACATGTTAGGGAACTGCAGCTCAGAAGAAGGAAGTGACTTGCCCAAGGCAACATAGTAACTGGCGAGTCAAGTTTTGGATCCAAAGCTGGTTCATTTCCATTATGCTGTAGTCACACAGACAGGAATAGCAGCAACAGACCGCCTGACTCCCTGGCCCGTTTTCCTTACACTGAGTTATGACAGACTCTGGTTTTTAAAGTTAGGACAGTAATATATAGACCTTGCTCTCCACGGTCACTACTTTTACAGAGCAATGAAAATGTGATAAAAGTTAGTAGTCAATGGTGGTTTTATTAGTTACAAATTATTTTATGAGAGAAAAGGGGGAAAATTCTGACTTTGAAAGTGCCGAGCTTATACAAAGTTCACTGATTTCATGACTTTTTTTTTCCTTTCGATGTATACAGAAACCCTGAGAATTACTAAAATCAAATTTTCAGTTGTGGTTTCAGTTATTTTCTTAAATTTATCTTCTCATATTATATATACAACCACAGCCTCCCCTCCCTCCCTCCTCCCAACATCCCCAGAACCCCCCCAGCTCCATTTTCCCCCAGAAAAGAACAGGCCTCCCAGTGATACCAACCGAACACAGAACAACAAGATGTAATAAGAGGAGATACAAAGCCCCATATGAAGGCTGGACGAGGCAACCCAGTAGGAGGGAAAGGGTCCCACAAGCCGGTACAAGAGTGAGAGACACACAAAAACTTCCAATGTCCTTTACGTGGGAGATCTAAGCCAACAGTGAAAGATGAGCTGTCTTTTAGAATGTACACTTGGTAGAATGAGAAAAACAAACAACATGCTAGAAAAAAGGTCACATTTATATATTTATAATGTGTAATAACTTTTTTTTCTTTGCAGAAAGGCCAAGTAACAAAAGAATAAATTTAATTTAGTAGAAACAGTATAATTTAGATATGTATGGGCTATGGAAAGTTTAGTCTTGAACCTTTACTCTTTAGGAGGAGTGTGGTATTTGGTGAGGATAAAACAATCTTTTGACTGAGAATTATTTCTGTGGCTCTAGGGAGGGATGGAATTCAGGAGCTCTCACATGCTAGGCAAGTGCTTCACCGCTGAACTACATCTGTAGCCCAAGGGAAGTTTTAAAAAGTCATTATATACAAGACATACATTCACAGTTTCTGCTTTTACCGGTGTATGAAGGGAAAAGCATGCCAAGTTCGTAGTGGCTATATAGACATTAAGTCCCACTTGGGAATATCTACGGATGGAATCCAGACAAACCCCGGGTCCTCTCGTTAGACACAACCTTCCCCAGCTGTGGAAATCTTTACATTTTTCCTGATGGGTAGGACAAAGAGTCTGTCTACTTTTCCCATCCCCTCTCACTTATGAAGGGAGGTCAGTTAGAGAGAGACACGTTTGATGAGGCAGAAGCATGCCTGGCATAGCAAGGGAGCTCATATGGGATTAGAAATGATAGGCGTCTAGTAGGGTCCTTTCTCTAGCTTTCTGGGATGACTATCATGAAAACATGTCGCTGTTCTAGAAATAGGCATTAAATCTGCTTAAATCTGATACCTTGGCAGGATCTTACAGGATGGAAACTAAACTGGTGTCGTCTAAGGAGTCTAGCATGAGCCTGAACAACTGGTTCTGTGTGTGTGTCACCGTATGTATAAAAGTGAGCTGTGGCTCACACGATCAGTCTTAGAGCACCAGCTGAGCAATGCACAGAGCAGACCTGTAACTGGCTTACATCACCTTCAGCATGAAGACAGACCCAGTGCTAATGCTTCTGACCCTGGCTCTTTATCTCACACAAGGTGAGCAATTTGCACACGTTGAAAGTTTCTTGCCATAGATCTCAGAGCCTGGGGAAGGGACTTTTCTTCCCCATCCCCACTTAGAATATATATGCCTATGTGTGTGTGTAATATTTATGTATGTACATAATATACATATACTAATGTATGTATATGTGTATATATGTATGTATATAACACAGATGTAATTATAGACAGAATGTTAAAACCTTGAACTATCCTTAATAATGAAAATGGTTTGACAAAATTGAACTTTTTTCTGTGAGAGGCCCTTCTGATAATTTTATACTAGCTCTGAAAGGCCAATAGATTATTTTGTATCTTTTCTTCACCAAGCATCCAGTTTGTTCTACCTATAGACATTAGACACTTAAAACTGGCGTGTAATTACTATGTGTGTTTTAAAACTATGTGGGTAAATGAATACTAAAAATAAATTATATTGACTGTTCTTGTTTTGAAACAAGAATTCCTCCTACATTTATTCTATCTTAACATTCTAAATGAATTTAAAATATTGTTTCTGAAGAATTAAGGACTTTTGTGAGAGCTAGAAAATAAATTTTCTAATTTTGTGTTTACTTGTCAGGGTGATGTGGGCTACACAGATTTACCTTTCTCTGACCAGTTCTTTTTATAACACTGAACCTCAGATATAAAGCTTTGAGATCGTTATATACAAATGATGTCATTTCAAAAAATAAATACATAGGTATAAGAGATTAAGTTAATGAGACCGATATAGTCTATGACTTTAATTAACCTTAATTTCTGACAGACCTCTGATTTTGCTTCTGTAATAAGGAAGTAGAATAGCCAGAGTTCATAAAATGAAATTTCATGTGCATATATACATATATATATATATAACTTAAACTTTTACTACTTGGGTGTTTTAAGTGATATTCAAATCGGTGTGGTGTGTTTGGCATATGCACTAGCATCTGTCAAGGAGGAAGGCTGTCCCTCACTCTTCAATAAGTTATGGGGTGAAGTAGATAATCTGGTAGGTTTAGTACAATGTGAGCATAGTTTTCTACAGTAGATGTACCTTCTTCCTAAGAGATTGAGCCCTTGTGACAAGGCCTGTCACAAGATCTGTCACCATAAATCTTAATGCATTCAAGATAATTTGTGGTTGTAGAATACATTATCAGTAAAGCAATAAGAGCCTTGCACTGAGTGAGTCATATGTCTAATTTATTAAAAAGTTTATATCTCTTAACCTTGTGTTCTGCATTTTTGTCCCAGATGCCGTCAGTGGGATTTCAGTTCAGGTCAGTCTTGCTTCTTTTCATTTAATTCCTCCAAAGTTACCAAACATTGAATTTTGGCCAATCTCTTCATGTTAATAACACAGACAGCACACTAACAGGCACTAATCACTTTTGTTAGAAACACAGAAACAGATCCTTTATGGATCAAACATGAATATTTATCTCTCTGTCTCTTTCTCAGTCTCTCTTTCTCTCTCAATATATTATTTATATAAGCCATTTGCAAGAGGCAATCTACCACACTAAAACAGTACTTTAAAACTTCATAGACACACTCGGGAGGCAGAGACAGGCAGATCTTTGTGAGTTCGAGACCAGCCTGGTCTACAAGAGCTAGTTCCAGGACAGGCTCCAAAACTACAGAGAAACCCTGTCTCAAAAAACCAAAATAAATAAGTAAATAAATAAATAAATAAAACTCCATAGACAAACATAAAATAATCAGCTAAGAAACTGCTATTTTTCCACTCAGCAAGTGAAAAATCCAGAATACTATATATGTATTTTTTGGTAACCATTATGCAAAGAAAGATGTGTTTATAGACAGTACATAGTCATATCACACACACATACATATTTAATACCTATTGTATTTCTGATCTTTTTGAAAAGCCAGTATATTCTGGAGTAAACAATAGACATAAAATTCATGCCTTCTGAAACTTTAGTTTTTGTGACAGGTAAATTGTAAAAATATACAGCTCTCTCAATAATAGTGCCAGGGAGAAAAAGAGTAAGAATATTACAGGAATTAAAGGAGGTCTCCATTTCTAAATGGGAAAAGGATACAGAGTTTTCTATGGTGAGAAGGCATGGGAACAAGGATCAAAAGCCAGGAGAGATCTTGACAACTTACAGCAGCCCTGGTAGAAGCGCCTGCAAGGGCAGAACCCTGGATCCAGGAAGGTATCAGGTGGTTATGACAGGCCTATTAGTGAGAAAGAAAAG
Organism: Dicrostonyx torquatus; assembly: GCA_028555095.1. Classification (NCBI taxonomy): domain Eukaryota; kingdom Metazoa; phylum Chordata; class Mammalia; order Rodentia; family Cricetidae; genus Dicrostonyx; species Dicrostonyx torquatus. Next base: position 1,654,050 of record JAQHUG010000065.1, read on the forward strand.
AACCACCTTGTATAGAACTACATTTTATGTCTATTTGAAAGGTAATTGAAAAGGCCATGTCTGTCATGTACATATTTTATCTTTGTCCACAAGCTGGTATGTTTGCCATTGCTGTATCATTTAAAATAATATTGTATGTGAAGCTAAATTTATTACATCTCTTAAAGGCCATGTAAATTAAACAAAGGAATTAAGTAGGTTCTCTTTCTACCAAATTCTTTTAAAACATTATTAAATTGTTTGTATCTCACTGTAACTGTTTTTAAGAAAAGAAATGTTGCTCCGTAAATATTCTAGAGGATTTCAAAACATATAGCCTCTATTATTTCATTCAAGTTTGGCTAGTAAATGATAGTTCACCAGACTATGGCAGAGTCTGGATTTTAGAAAGCAGGACACATGTTAAAACTCAGATCACAGGCAATGGTTGAGAAATTTCCACTGAATTTCTTTGATATCATCAAATTCTACTGTGCTGAAAATCTTCTTGAAAACCACAGGTTTAGTGACCTTATTATATTGAAATAAAAGGCAAGATGCACACAAGAAAACATTCTTCATTCTGGGAAAGTTTCTGAGAATACTCTTTGGATTTTGTGCCCCAACAGAAAACTCTTCATGATGCTGGGATCTTTGCTGTTCTCCTGAAAAGTCATTAACTTGAGGTCTTCCTAGCACCATAGAATCTTGTTGAATATTTTAAACATGAGCCAGAACACCATGGACTGGCATTGTCGCCACCAGAAAGGATCTTATATATAGGCTCAAAACTGTCATTGGAGAAGGGTTATTATAAAGCCAAAACAAATCTGTTAGCATTGCAATACAAAAATGGGAGCAAGGCCAGCTCCTGGAGGATTTGATTGCCAGGTATGTGGATGAACAGAAGAAAACAACATGAGCACGTGACGCGAGGTGGATCCAGTTGTTTCTGAGATGTGGAAAAGGAGACTACCTTTAGTGAAACAAAAGCAAGTCGAGGGCTTGGAGTTGCATGGCAGAGTCATGTCCATGGTTCTGAGTGATAACATCTCAGTCTAGATCAGCTCTGGTACAAACCTCCTATTTTTTGATCATTTTAAGGAGGCTCAGTTTTCCACCAAAAGAAGTGCATTTAGTGCTTTCCATTTGTATGGTCTTTCACTGCATCCCAGGGAACTAGACTGGGGTCTTTAAACCTCAGCAAAATACCAGTGGCCCATCTCTGAGCACACTGAACACCATGAGCAAGTTTCTTAACTTGCTGTTTTTAAAGCTGGATCCCTTAAGGAATTACCTCTAATTATGACATTATGGAGTTCAGTTGTGACATTATGGAACCCAGTCAAAGCAGCCCTGAATTTTTGATGGTTTTTTTTTATAATTTAACTGTTAAAATTATTTACAGTTTCATTCTAGTATTATCATGATTCCTTTTTACTATATATGTTGTACAATATCTATTTCATAAGAGTTATGTTTTTATTGTGAAGATACTAGGTTCTATAGCCTTTTTGCTATAAGGTTTTGAAAGATCTATAGGACCATTTACATTTGGCAATCTAGGAAGTAAGTTTTTAAATTGGTGTAAAACGTCAACCAACCAGACATCAGATCTCAAGAGGGCCAGCTCCTAGTCTGTTACCATAAATTGCTACTTTGTCTCTCTGAGAGATCACTGAACAGGTCACCCTTAGCAAGATTTCTCAGAGATGGGTTGGTCTCCTTACTAATTGTTCTGTAGGAAGCTGCAACCTCCAGACATATTTAAAAAGTTGGACTAGACACTGGTACCCATTCTTCTCTGTTAGCTTCTCAGATCAGCATGCTTCTGCTACCTTACTAATGTATTATCGTATTGAATTTAACAGTAATCTCATAATGAATGATTGTTGATGGATTCAATTATTATAAAACTTTTGACCATAGACTCCTATAATCAATTTCTTGGAAGAGGTATGTTTGTTAGTTGGAACAAAACAAAACAAAAACTTTATTATTTGCCTTTTGATGGAGGTATCTAGAACAGGATTTGTTTAGGGGGAATTCTAAAGAAAGCATTAATGGCAAATTTGGCAAGTTTGATCCAAGGGCCTAGTAAATTTTGCTCATTGGTGGTGAAGATAGCATTTTGAATGAGTGCCCACTCCCCCAGCACAAATGCACTGTTGATTTTCACATATGCTTCAGTCATAGGAAGGGCAAAGTAACACAGAGAGCAGGCTGTCAGTCAAACATGCTGAGCACAGGAATGAAAACAAATTTTCCTCACTTCAAAGACTGTTCCACTATCCTTTCCTGTGGATTCTAAAATTCAAAATGGTCTCCACACAGCCTTTTAATTAAACTTGATAAAGAGGTACCACTGGCATTTACCAAAATGAAGTCCAAATCAAGAAGATCACAACATGTCTATGAGGATGTTATACAGATAACAGTAGTACTAGAGAGAGTGCTGAAGGTTAAAGTGGAATTCCAAGTACCCTAGCCTGTCCTAACTCTTCGGGAGAAGTCTTGACGTTTCAGCCCCAGTAGCGCTGAAGTAAGTCAGCCTCTAATATAAGGTCAAAGGATCTGGAATTTGGCCTGAGAACGAATCATTATAGAAACTTGTCTTCCAAATATGAAGGAACATTTTGCAAACATTTGACCACTGCTACTATTGCTAAGAGAAATGCAGTAGACATTTCAGAGTATGTGGCAGGGCTCAGGACTCCAGCAATCCTTTTACAGTCTAGTAGCTGTTACTACTGTCTCACTGCTCACTAGGATTCAATGCATCCACTTAGTCTATTATTATTATAATATCCACTGTCACCATAACAATCGTAAGAAAGGAAGATATTTCACTAAATGAGTATTTATAACACATCTCCATACGTTTTCTGTATAATCAATTGTATCAGATAAACACTTACTAGGTGAGTTTACTGTTTCTAATGGGAAAGTCAGAATCATTGTTTTGTGTTGTTTAAACTGGCTGAATGACTTCCTTGCATGGGCATGATGCTATTAAATAAGGTTGTTTTACGAAGTTCTTAAATGTTATAACTTTATTTTTTTTTCTAGGATGTATGTAGAAAACTTCAAGCATTGATGAAAGAAAATAAGCAGTTGTGTTCCCAAAGCGACGAACTTATCCCAAATCCCTATGACTCGGACAACGAATTATGCATCCTGTGCAAACGGATACTGTGAGTAAAATCCTTTGCCTTGCACATGTTCAAATGACCAGCTAGCCTCTGAAATAATGAGGGCATGAAGGTGGTCTGTTTGTAATTTTTCTTTCAACTTAATCTTCTTTTAAACCTAGGCGAGTAAAAACACAGGGTGAACAGACCATTCTGGCACCTCCCATCAGATAAAACTGGATAATTGTCACCCACGCACACAGAAAGACTTTAATGATCACTCAATGGGATTTCAAAAGCCTTTCAGAGAGCCCCATGCAAACAGACCAGCACCCTGTAGCATTCTCGGGATGTAGTTCCACTTTGAGCTTCCTGTTTCTCAGATGCAAAGAACTTAAGACAGATTCCTGGGCCTGTTCAGACTTGACTCTGCCGTAGCTGACAGGTCAAGCAGATTCTCTGAGGAGAAAGCAGTCTGGTCTGGTGGCTGCCTGCCAGCAGAGAGATCTGTGTACAATGCACTTAGACCCGTTGAAGTGCCAGGGAGAACAGGCTAGGATTGTACGAGGGTGTGGTGAACTAAAATCTCAACACAGCTTTCACTGCTGTGCTCAGAAAGAATACTGGAAATTTACCAGGATTATTACTCAACGTCTCAGCATCTGTTCAACGTTCCTCAGCTTGATTTCTTTCTCTTCAACGACAAAGGCAGTAGAAGGTTTGCATCATCAGTTCTAAATCCTGGAATCAGAGTATCACAATTCTTTTTAAGATTCTTTTTGCATATTTTTCTTAGTGCCAAGGATTGCACCTAAGGCTTCCTCAATGCTAGGCAAGGACTGTACCACTGACACACACCTGCAGGCCACTGGTTTGATTTTTAGCAGGGATCCCATTTTCAATTTCTGAATGCTGTCAAGACTTCAACGCTGGTATCAAGGCAATGCTAAGCTTATCCATTTAAGACAATTATCCTAAAATTGGTTTTTCAAAAGTCATGTTGGTATATGTCAAGGATTTAATGTGATGTATTCGATAATATTGACATAACAAAGCACTAGAAGTATGTGCTACTGTACTGAAGGGATGCAGATGTGTGGCAGGACAGGATTTGGGGTCGGAGAGGCCATGCACGTGTAATAACACTTTCTCATTCTTTTGAAAGCTGCACGTGAACCAGCAAGCATCTCATTCACAGCAAGGATTCCCTTTCGTCATATATGTGAAGTCAAATCTTTGAATAAAGTAATATTAGAGTCACTTGTTAAATTGCTATTCTTTACCTGTGTAATAAAATAGTTGGCTCACCTGGGAAGAAGACTATGATTTGCTAGGATTACCTTGCCATTGATAATGGGCTGTCAAATTCAAAATAAATAGTCTTTCAAACGTTGCAAATAGTGACACAGATTAGTGTTTACAGTAGCAATATAGTCATCTTACTGAAGGAAGTATTCAAGGTCAGGTATTTTAGTTAAACACCATGTTTCATGTCTCTCCTAGTACATATTTGAGACTTTTTTTTTTTAATCATGGAGGGTCTTGGTCATTCATTAAGGAAACTATTTTCACTCTGGCAGGTCAGACGGAGCACAGGAAGCAGTCAAAAGCAACTTGACCATGTATATCTTTATTCCTAAAGGTTGGCAAGCAACAAGTAATTTTAACATCAAATTATGCTAGTCCTCTCTCTTTCTCAGAGAAGAAGAAGCCAACTCCAAGAAGAGCATAGGAGATTTATCAAGAGCCACCAGGGCGACTGCCCCAGCAAAGGTGAGCCACATCTATTTTCAAAACGATGCTGGACTCTATTTGGGACTATCTGTTTGCTTCCTAATTACCTGTTGTGAAGCTAGCCACTTAGAAGGGAGGGAATGAGACTTAGTCTAAGGGTGGGCTAAGTATCTGGTACAGCTTGTCCATAGGCCCAACCCATGACCCAACTCAGGAAACACTGACAGATGCTGAGAGGAGGAGCTAGGCGGATGGGGAGAGCTTTCTGAGACTATTTCTCTTACCGCCTGTCTGTCTAGTTCCTGTAAGAACCTTTCTTGAACTACAGAGATTATAAAACCTCTCAGAAGTTGTATTTTCTGTGTAATATGGGCAATCTGTGTATCTCTGGCTGTCATTATTTTATCAACTAAAATTTTAAAAGCCAGCAACAGTGTTTAACATGTATTGGCAGGCATTTCAGTCAGTTTCTTTCCCTGTTTTTTTCCTGTTTTGTTCCTTTCTTTTTCTCTTGCATAACACTCGGAGTGATCTCCTAATTTCATTCAACTGGACTCGTGTGTCTATTTTGCAGGTTGAGATTCAAGCTAATATTTTGCATGAATTTAGTGTCCAATGGTTAAAAGAAAATCAAGTCATAAAATAAAAGGGAAAAACATACTGAATATGTAAGGCGCATCACACAACCATTTCACTGGATATATATTTTATCATAGAAAAATCCAAAAATAATTCCTAAAAAAGTTAATAAATAAAATAAGCATTTCCATATTAATGGAAAAATCTCACAATTTCAGTTGACGAAACACGGGCTGTTACCAGCTAGCCTGACCAGGATATTACCTCCTGGTCACCTATGTTGCTTTTTCTTTAATATCTTACTTCTCTTCCTCCTCCTTTGGCCCTGACATATAATTAAAATGATCAGTTAAGCTAGACACACCCTAATTACTTGTATTATCCATGGTCTAACCCAGCTACCATCTTTCTCGGCAACGCCGCAGCTGTAGGAATGTCTGAGAACATCTGCCTCCGCAATAAACATAGCTGACTAAATTCTTCTTCCGGCCTCAGTCAGTCTCACTCTTTAAACACTACCAGGCCAGCTACTCAGCCGGCCAATACCTGCGAATCCTTTATCTGTAATTAAAGGGATTACCTTTTAAGCTACAAAAGCTAGGAGGACTGGCCATTCCTTTGAAATCTGAGTTTCTCTTCTGAAACAGGACCATTCTGCAACTTCCCTTCTCCTGTTCCTTATGTCTGCTTAATTAGAACTTCAGTTAACCAATGGTGTTCAAAACTATGAAACATGGGTAAATGAGAAAAAAATGAACAAAGACATTCACACACACACACACACACACACACACCTTATCTTAAATCTATTTAAAGACTACTACTACTTGCATGTTTACATCTGTAGAATGAGATCTACTAAAATTTAAGTGGAAATCTTAAAATATAAGATGATGGAATTCTGTCAGCTATGTTAATTCTCTTAGATTGATCCTTGTGATATTTTCCTTAGCAATTGATAATATAATCTGTATCAATTAAAGTTTAATTATTGTCTTTCAGTATTAGTTAATTCTCTATATCTCTTTCATTCCTTACATCACTGGCAAGGATTCTGGGTTAAACCTAAAAAGTGCTTCCTCTTTCTCCATCTTAAAGGAACACTTCCACGTTTTTATCTGCTAGTTGTGTTTATCTTCTGTGGAGTTAGCATGAGTTTTATCAACTTTCAGGAAGCTCTATTGGTTCCCAATCTGCTGAATGTGTGCTGGTCATTATCAAGTGACTCTGTAATTGTTAAAATAATTTTTGCCTTTAATATAATAATCTTAGAGATTTCTTGGTATGAGACTATTGTTTTAAGCTCTATCATAGTTATCAGAATAAATTTTAATATACTCTGGATAGTAATTCTTCATAGATTTTGCAATTTTGTGTATAAGGCAAAGGAACTATACATTTTTGTTTTTAATTATTATTATCAAGTTTAGAATCAATCCTTTACAATTTCCTACATGCTGAGACTTCAGGCTATAGAAAAATCAGGAAATTTCTTCCCCCAAATGAGATATAAGTTAAAAAAAATTAAGCATCTTTTTAGCACTCTGAAAATTATCTACAGGCTATGCAGAGTGTGGAAATTGCTGCACTTTGGATAGGAAGAATGGGAAGGGCGATTCTTTGGCTTAGCAATAAGCCATCTCTTGTCCTCACCAGTTGCTATTGAGGCTCTATGCTTGGGCATTGGCAGCTGCAGTGTACTGGTAAAGGGGACTGAACTAAGTGGGGATAACGTGGAACTGCACCGCCAGACATGTTTTTGTGGATGTGATGATCTCCACCAGGAGCAAGGAGGATGTACCTGCAGTTACAGTCCTGTTTGGGGGAGGTGTCTCAGGCTTCAAAGCCGAAAGAAGCCCAGACATTTCACTCCCCAGCAACCCTAAAGCTATACAGGATCTCAGGAAACAGAGCACCCAAGTGAAGACAAAATGTAGTGGTCACCCCATGCCCAAAACTCCCATCTGTAGTCTTTTTAGGTAGATACATTTGACAAAAGTTTATGTCAACTCAACGACTGATCATTAAGCTCCCAAGTCACAGGAGATTTAAAAAGGAGCCTGTTGGAAATAGAGGAGAGGTGCGTGTTGTGTTCCCCAGCCGCCAGCCGCTGGCCCGCTCACTGCTGTTTGCAGACAACAGCTGCCTATGTTTGCTTAGCAGACATCGGCTACCGCAAATCATGTGAGGGAAGATGTCAAAGAGGTAATGCAAAGAAGGGGAAAGTAGAGCAAAAGTAAACCTTAGGGGAGAATGGAGAATCATTCGTCTCTGTAGTGTTTTGTATATTGTGCACTGTTTTAAAAATGTGAATGGTGAAAGTGAAGAATGTAAGTTTCATATATAAAAGAAATATGAAATATAAAAGAATATCATATGTAAGAGAAATATCAAAAATGTTTCTGAGTGCATACAGTTGTTTAACTTGTCAGAAAAGGTACTTGGAGTAGTTATTGAAAATGCACACAAAATATTGAAACAATCATGTTTTAACTTTAAAGGAAAGAATGAAAAGGAAGAAACAAAGTTTCACTACAAATAAATTACTTTTTAAAATAGAAATGTTAGTATTCTGGGACTTACCTAAAAATATGAAAAATGCATTATATTATATGTTATATCATACAGTATTGTATGATATATTGATACAAACAAATAGATGAATATATACTCAAAACAGACCTCAGGCAGTTAAAGTTCCCTGATCTTCACATGTCCCTACACACACGCACACATATATATACACACACACGCGTACACACTCACACACCATATCATATTACATCACAGATACATACAATGAACAAACAAATAAATAAGTAATCAAATCAGATCTAATTCAGCTAGCAAACTTGAGTCAGAAAGGAATCAAAGACGTACTGGAGACATGGCACTATTCCCAGAATGTTCTACTCCCAGAACCCACAGCACCTGTAACTTCATTTCCAGAATATCCGATGCCGTCTTTTTGCCTCTTGTATATCATGCTGCACAGATATACATACAAGAAAAACACCCATTCACATGCAATAGAATAAGCTACCTGAAAAAAAATGAAAGCTAATTAAAGACAAGTACAGGCACAGAAGACTCTCTCAGGTATAACAGAAAAAATAATCCTAATCCTCTATAGACTCTTACAAAAGAGAGGACTTATTACCACCTCATTCTACCAGGTCAGCATTACTTTGAAACAATATCCAGAGCAGGAGATTATAAGAACTGGAAGCTACTGACAAGTGTTAAGCAGGGATGTGGAAACCCTAACAAAAGTGTAATCCACAGCCTTGGGGAGATAAAGCAATCTACAAGAGGAAACAAGATAAAAATTCCAAGTTCACTAACAACAAGAACAGAAATCTATTAGTCAAGCACAATATATCGATAGAAGAGAGGCCAAAACCATGCAAAAGATGTTGAAAGGAAGTTAATAAATTCCAGTAGCTGAGCTAATAAATGTGTGTGCACAAAGCTTCCCTGATGGAGAACAACTATGGAAAACAGCATCATGTTTAGAAATAAGAAAATGATATTTTGTCCTTAAAATTAACGAGAGAAAATAATAGTTTATTCTTAATGTTTTTAGTCAGCATTGAGCTGGAACTTCTAGTCATTGTCAGACAATTTTATTTAAATAAATACATTGTTCTTGTAAAGGCAACAAGATATCTATAATTACAGAATTATGATACACGTAAATTACTAAGCAAAATTGCACACAAAAGCAAAACCATTAGTGCTAGTAAAAGCGTATAGAATTGTTTCAATGTACAAGCCCAGTTGTAAAAACCAACTATGCTTCTATGCACTAGCAATGAATAATTCAAGATTAAAACTATTAATTTAAATCTTTAGAGCATAAAGTATAATGGGGAGTGTGTGGCTTATACTGCAAAACATCTCAAAGAGAAATGAAGGATTTAGACACAGTCATGTACCATATGTTCAGGAACTCCGAGGACCTACAAAATTATAACAGAATTGAAACACCCATTGTCTAGAAACCTCACAGGAATCCTAGAATCACAGCTCAATGCTATATTGAACCTACTGCACCGTCACTCACGTAAAGCAGAGGCATGTGACACAAGCCAGTCATACATTTAATTCCTGTGTCTCTTGATTACATCATCTTATGGGTTTGATTTAATCTTCTGTTGTTCTGCTCATAATGGTCCTGGAATCAGTAGGTGTGTGTGTGTGTGTGTGTCCATGTGCCTGTACATGCCTGTGTGTTATATAGCTTAATAAAGTAGGTCATACTATGTAATTTTCTGTGGTTATACTCTATGATGCTTTTACAAAGATAAGATCACCTAAACAAAGTAATTCTCAGCACATGGTCCCATAATGAAGTGAAACATTGCTACGGAGTTTGAAGCTGAGATAATCCCTTCTCATTATTTGGAAAAGTCAGTATTTTCAAGATAGCAACTTTTTAAAAATCTATTAATTCAGGATAAATCATGTCAAAATAGAATCATGGTTACTTTCTTTCTTTTTTTAATTTATTTTTTGATTTTATTTTACTTTCTAGCCACAGTTCTCCCTTCTACCCCTCCTATTCCCCCCCCCTGCTGACTTCCCCAAGGCCATCCCCTGTCCACTCCTCCCAATAGGCAAGGGCTCCCATGGAAAGTCAACAAAATCTCATACAGTAATATTTTAACAAGGAAATGTACAGTTGATCCTAGAAGTTATATAAAAGGATTGGAGAATTTAATAAACAAATTCAAATTGAATTCTAAAACTATAGTGTCACACAAAGAAAGGTTACTCATTATCAGTAGAGAGAGACTTGGAATTCATACCTTTATGATAAAATGATTGGTTCAGCATGTCAGCTCATGGTTAGATGCATGGAATGTACATAACGAAGAAATAACACAGATTTCACTCTCTCTCTCTTTTTTAACCCAATTTCACTTTGATGATAGATTCACCATAAAACCCCATAATTGTAATCCTAGGAACGTAATGAGTGGGAAAAAAATGTCTCCCCAAAGTCAGACATGTTGCATGCATGGAAGCCTTGCTTTTAATAGTTCAAAACTTTAATCGATCCAAGGCATAAATGTCCAGAGGTGAGCTGATAAACAAACAATATGCATGAACTGAAGTAACGTTGAATAATAGGGAGGAATGTGTGACTGGCAGTGTTACAAATGGATGAATCCCAGAGATAATTTGCAAAGTGAAAGAAATTAGAATTAAACAATCATATTTATGAATCCATCTTATGAAACATTCAGAAATAGCAAATTTTATCATAAATATGTTCTGAAGTTATCTCAAGCAGGATCTAAGCAAAAAGATTGGAATGACCCTGGGGAATTTCTGAAGCATATGGAAATATTCCCAAACTGGTGTCTGGTGACAGCTTTACAATTATGTAGATTTATTCGAAAATCATTGTGTTATTACTTGTGTGAATTTTATGATACAAAATAATACCTCCATAATGTTACAACTTTTTTATTTTTGGAGTAACTTGTAAATTATTATGTCTCACAAAGTTTTCTAAAACGAGAAAATTTAACTGTAAAACTCTTTATATAGTCATTTAGGGAGTAACTATCACAGATTAATATGTCAATTAAAATAATGTTTATTTATGTATTTAACCTGTTTATTTCATCATTAGCATATTTGTGTAGTCATACATCCATTTTAATTTTCATATTTATTAGCACAAATTTTGTACAGTTATTTTCTATTATACTTCTATATTTTATCATCCTTTTTAGCATTCATGCCAGTAAGATTATCTATTGTTTACATCTTCCATGACCTTCATATCTTACCTCAATTGTTCGTGTGTACTTTACATTTTGTTTTCCGACGACTATTATATCAATTGTTATTTTTCAAAAGACTTGCAAATTAGCATACCAAATGATGTATTTTCAAACATATGTTATTTTACTTTGTCCTTTTTCACCCTTTCCTTAACAGTCCTTTCCCCTAAATCTTTGTTTTCTGCCTTTGTGTCAATGTACCATTAACATGCATTTATGCCACGTGTGCACCATATTATGCCTTTATGTCACATGGCTATCATTGATATACTTTTTTACACTTTCCTCTTCCATCCTTCAAGTTCTCATCTCCCACATCTGCTTTCTACTTCATCACACACAGATACACAAAAAGAGATATACGGACTAAGATACACACACAGAGAGACACATATAGTCATGCACACACAGATACACCATACAGAGGCACATAAATACACAGAGACTCCTACAGACACACACAAATATACACACAGACACATGCGCACAAAGAGACATAGACAGATATATACACATATGTACAGAAAAAGAGACACACAGAAACACACAGACACACATGTACACATGCATATATACAGACAGACAGGCACATACAGACACACAGAGATACACACAGGCATATACATGCACACACACAAACACATACACATATAGACACACATACATACATACACACACACACAATCATTTAACATAATGGTACCCAGCTACATTCTTATTTTCTTAAAATGTGATTATTTCATTCTTACTGCTTACTAAATTTCCATTTGTGCCTATGTATCACATTTTCCTTACCCATTCATCTGTTGATGAACATCTAGAGTGGTTCCATTTCTTAACTATTGTGAATAGTACAACAGCAAACATGGCTGTGCAAGTATTCCCATGATATGTTGATCTGGAGTCTGTCGGGTATATGGGCAGGAGTAGCAATAGCTAGTTCTATATATTCCTGTTCTTAATCTTCTGAGAAACCTACATGGTGATTTCCATAATGATTATATCAAATTACATTCCAGCAGGAATGTGAAAATATTCCCAATTTTGCTAGCATTTGTTGATAGATTAGCATATTTAAAATGTTAGTGATTGACAGTATGAGGATTCTTGCCTTAGGCATTTCAATTGATATTATTAACTAAATAATTCATAATACTCTCTAATTCAAAGTAATGTAGTACTTCATTATTTTATTTTCATAGAGTGTTGTTATATTAGGTCTAAACTTAAGTGAAATTTGGTTAAGAAATATAGACCATATGATAATAATTATTCAGGATTTTTTGGCTGTTTGTTATCTAATGTATACTTCAATTTTATAATTGTTTCATATGTTTTATAAAATAATATTATTTGGTTTCATTTGTTAGTTTTCTTCAAAAATCTACAAGATTAATCTCCTTATTCTTTCTTAATGAATAGTTCTCTTAGTCTTTGCTAAAGCCTATTATTCTAACTGTTGGTTTATCTAATGTTATTATGTATTTTGAATTATTTGGAAGAGGGAGGGCCTATGTTTGGTGAGTGTATGTTTATTGTTGTTACACATTCCTAGTCCCCTAATTCTTTTTTTATATAATGATCTGATTTATCACTAATAACGAATCCAGACTGTGGTTGAGATTGTTGCATCTACTCCCTGCCTATTCCTTTATTTTTTCATATTTTTCTTACTTTAATTTTAAATATTTGTATACCTTACTTATTTTTACATCTTTATATCTCTTTGTAATTAATCCAATTTTGGGAAAAGAACATGAAATTGATTCATGTGTTTGATTTTTATACTTGATCTTCTAGTTAAATAGCCTACCAGAAAAAAATCCCACCCTTTCATAATTTTGTTTTTTATTGAACTTTCTCTTTGTATTTATATAATGCATTCTGACTTCTCTCGCCTCCATTCTCTCTCTCACCGTGTTTACATTCACTTCCTTGCAATTCTATTTTTGTTCTTTTGTGACCCAGGGAGTTTAACCATAATAAACATTTTAGTTTTTAAATTTTCCCTGCACAACATCAAAATATGTGGTTTGATATTACTTTTAAATGACTCAAACACTATGCCTTTTGCTTTGTAGGTTTAATTAATTTACCTTCTCTGTTACTTCTTCTACTATAGTGCAACTTGTTTCTGTTATTTTTCTTAATTGTTATCTTCAGTTTTTAAAATTATTTTCAAATTAGTTTATTGCTTTCAATTTTGCATAGGTAGCCATTTAAATGTAACATACACACTTTTGCTGCAATTATGATTGCCCAAAACTTAAAATCCATACATTCAAATATTTACAATTTTAGCTCGTATCTGTCTCTATTGCTGCTATCTGACTTCTTTCATAATTTGAACGTATTTCTCAGCTTACATCCTAGAAATCTGCTATTCCTCCAGAAGCTTGAGGTTAACTAGATTTTAGGATTCTATTGTTACAACTGTTTTTATCTTTCATTTTCATAGAATCTATGAATTTTCCTTAATTGTTCAGACATTTGTACTTCTGTTTTCTCCCATTTTGTGAAATTACTATTTTTGGTTTTCACTTGGCTTCTGTGTTTTAGAGTTTTCATTGCTATTGCCTTTTAGACGATTCCCTGGACCTCAGTGTCTCATTCAAAATTCTTTATCTGTTTGTACATAGCTCACTTTTATTCTTTGTATTATTTTATTTATTGCTATTTAAATCTTTTTTAAGTGTGGACATTTTATTATATATTGTTGTTTCTGTGTGAATTATATCGTCTTGCTTCATAATAAAAGTTTCTTTTATTTTCTGAAGGATGCTTGCACCTTTGGTAAATTATTCTTCTATTCATCCTGACAATTTCCTCTTCAGCTGATTCATGGTTTTCAGTAGATAGTATTTCTTTGATGTTGTTTTATTTCTGAGATATGCACATATTTCAAACATTAAATGTCATAACAGCCCTAGCTTTCTTCCTCCTAAAATGAGTTATGTCCAAGATCAAGCTTCTGGTGAATGGATTGTTAGGACAAGGAATAAAGCAAGAGCTGAAAGTTCTGGGACCTGGCCCAGGTGCTGCCTCTCTTCCTGGTCAGGATCCATCTGCAAGTGCTTGATAATTGTCAGCATTAGGAAGAGGTGTTTTCTGTAGGCTGTGATTCACCATCCTTGGAGTCTGGAGGACAACAAGGAGGTGGAGTAATAAATGCCTACACCTGCTCTGTCACCTCCCAGCTGGCCTTTTTGATTCACCCTGTTGTCCCCCAGCCAACACCTGTGACCCGGTATGCTGCCCTTGGTTTTTCTGGTAAAGGGCAATGGCCACCATTGTTCTATGTCAGTCACTTTGATCCGCAGTTTCCTATAGATGCTTCTACACCTCCTAAAAATGACAACTTACAGAAAGTCAGTTGCTCACCTGTTTCCTCTGTGACAACCACACTTCTGCTGCTCAAACAGCATGATCCCGCTCCAACAAATCTTTGCCCTTTTGTGCTCTCCCTCAACTCTGAGGGTTGGCTCCTTCCCACTAATATCACTTCATCACAAAAATAATCTTTTCAGAAAGATGTTTCTGGCATGTTGGCATTTCGGTGAAGCATATTATAGCTGTGTTACCATCTTGGGCTTATTTTTGCAGCACTTACCATGATAGGAAAGTGTTGTTCACAGGGTCGTGATCTTCCTCTTAGAACAGTATTCTAGCTCCGTCTGCACTGCAATCCTACAAAATAGTAGACTTCCCAAAGTCCTATAAATCTGTCATGAATTTTATAGAATAAATGAGAAAATAAATAAGTGCAATAACATGTATATGACTATTTCCTTCCTGTAACTTCTCCTGAAACACATGGTACAGTTAGTGGGAGGGATCATGCTGTCATTTTTCTTGCCACTTTAATCTTTTACCATCTAGAATTCTCCCAATCTGATCCTCTTGCTCTTAAATTCACTGTAATTGCATGCATTCTACTTTTTTACATTTGCACTTTATTGAGTCATCACCGGCACATTTCATATGTTCTATACACGCTATTGAAATATTTTAAAATCACCAAAAATTGATTTTCAGTGTGATATCGACAGTGAAGTGGGGTTGCTTTTAGGTGGAAGTTAAACTGAAGTCACATGACGTAATTTTTGTTAGCGTATGTCGCAATAACTATTTCCAAATCATGTTTCCTAATTGTTTCTTTCGTCCTGACTTTGAATGTGGAATGTGGGCTGGGCGTGAGTTCCCATTTTTCACATGAAGAAAGTGAGGTTCAAGGAGGTAAACTGAGTGGGTAGCAGAGCTAAGGTCGGAATACTTGTCCTCGGTTACTGCCAGGCACACTTGTTTTCTCACCGTACAGGTTTGTCCTCAAGCGTACGTCACGCTATTACAGCAGTGACCTGGAGATTTCTATCATCACCCTTGAAGGATAGTTAGTTCGCATTCCCCTTTTGTGAGTAGACACGGCGTTTTAAATAAGAACAAGATCACAAACCATTTTGTGTTCAGATTGTTCTAACTGGAGTGCCTACAGTAAAAGCTTAAATATCTCTGGGGCATCTGCAGTTGGTGAAATTATACCCATTCTGTAAATGGGGATACTTCAGTATAGA
This sequence comes from Dicrostonyx torquatus, assembly GCA_028555095.1. NCBI lineage: Eukaryota > Metazoa > Chordata > Mammalia > Rodentia > Cricetidae > Dicrostonyx > Dicrostonyx torquatus. The sequence goes on from JAQHUG010000065.1 coordinate 1,669,842, forward strand.
CTGGTTAAATTACCTGCTCAAAGTACACAGCGTTAGCAGTAGAACGGGGAAGCTGGAAATCTGACTTAATCTCTATCTTAATGTGTAATAATGGAACTTTTTCCGTACTTAATACTTTACAGAGGGTTTCGATGTCCATCGTTGCTGGGGCTCATTATCTCTCTGTGGAGGCAGAATTTGGCTGAGACACAGTGTGTTCACTTTCATTAACGAGGGCTTGGCCTATCTCATCCAGACAGCAGTTGGCTGAAAACATACAAAAATCTTTTCTTTTCAAATATAACCCTGTCTCTGCCTTCAGACTATATTTCATTGTCAAGAATTTTTTTTTAGCTCGCCGACCTCCACATTTTTTTTTCTGCAGTGAGTGATGTTCTGGGTTTAAGATACTAACCTATCTGTGTATCTTAGGGGTATTTTGACTTTTTGACATTCTTCAATTATGTCTCATGCAGTTGAATTGTGAGGATTTCAAGCAAGGAGGAAAAGATGGGAGTTTTATCTGTAGCTCTGATGCTTCTGCAGTTTGTGGCACAGATGGGAAAACATACCACAGCAGGTGTGAGCTGTGTGCCGAGAATGAGTGAGTATTCCATGGAGCAGACATGATATCTGTGCAGTTACATGACATGTCCCCCCGCAGCATTTGTAATTCATCTGCTGCAAATTAATCTCCAATAAAATGTGTGCACTGCTTCCTTTCCTACTCTTTCAGGGAAGTGTACATAGTAAAACATTTAATATCTTACAAAGCACTTCTGAGTGTGAGCATTTGGCAATTACCACAGTCTCTGTGAAATAACAGGACATGCAGACACAAATGCATACATATAAATATGCTACATACACCCAAGCATATATATCTATCTTCCATATTCTATCAGTCTGCTAATCTCTAGTTATATTCTTTTATCTGCAGTGTCATCATCATCAAATAACATTTAAATGATCAGGAAATTAGGATATTATATAGAATGTAATTGGAATTTTTGAATATTGAATTTCTTTGCCAAATAGATATTACATCTCACTGGCCTACCTTACTCCTTGTGTCTTTCCTCCACCCTTGATGCTTATTATGATTATTAATTTTCTTTTACAAGCAAGATGCACACCTACTTTGCAGCCTCCATTCATGACCTCAAACTCGAATGAACTGTTCTTTTGTTTCTGGAAACACATTGACCAATATTCAATATTCAATAGGCTAACTGAGCAATAATTACTCTTTGAGATTCCAGTACTTTGTCTCTTCTTTTAAGGCTTTCACCAAAACAAAACTGCAGTTAGCTCTTCTGATCTATTCATGAATGCATTTCCAGACTGCTCTTTTAGCAGTCTGGAATATATATTCACCAAGAGTGAATATATAGAAATACAAGACCCAGGACCAGTGAGGTGGCCAGCAAGCTTTATAGTCTATGTTCTGTTCCCAAGATCCACATGGTACAAGGAGAAAAGCATCTCTAGTCTGTTATACCCTGGCCTCCATTTACATGATGTAACAAGCACACCCACTCCTACCCCTCACAGTAAAAAATAAATTAATAGATCAACACATGAATAAAGCAACACTATTTTAAAATGGAAAAGCTAAATAGGCAAATAAAAAACATTCTACTTTCTCTAAGGCATGCATCTTATAATACTACTTTAACCACACTGAACATTTAATTCTTACTATATCATAAGTGAGAGTTCCTAGTTTAAATTTTTAAATCTCTGATCCATGTGATATTTTTCTCCCAGCATACTCTGTAGTGTTTCTTGTTCTGACTTTCAGAAGACACCGCACACTATTCCAGGCTACTTTTAATACTTTCTGTCTGCCTATGTATCTTGAAAATCTGTTTTTCCTATTAACTTTCCATTTTTAATTTTGTTCTGAGCTTCCCATTTTTTGTTGTTATCCACATGCTGAATTATAAGCTTCTTCTATAGAAAGTAGAAATTGTTTTACATTTATGCATCTGTTTTCCATATTCTTTAAAGTTTTACTAGACTGAGTAAAGTTAGTCATAAGACTTTATGTGCTTTCCATGAAAAAGTAAGGTATAATAAAGAAGCATAAAAGAGTCCTATAATGAAAAGTAGAAAAATTAAAATTGAATTTTTTATAAAAATTAAAAATGGCTATCACAAGCAGAAAAGTCCTTAGAGGGGTATCAACCATCTACTATGAGCCTGAAACCTAGCCCTCCAAGATGATTCTATTTCCTTGTGATCTTTTAAAGTTATAAATGGGGGCTTTCACTCTGCAGGCTAAGTAAGTATTAAACCATAACACTGTTTTCAGGTACAAAAGGCATTAGAATACAGTGAGGAGGTAGACAGGATGGGCAATTCTATCATTTTAATTTCTGTGTCAACAAACTTTTTGATTCCAGGAAAAACAAGAAACAAGTTGACATAAGAAGTGAAGGTGAATGTGGCACCAGCAGTTTAGAGACGGTAAGGACAAGTGCCAGGCTGGGGACACTGGCTTCGATGTGAAGCTGTGCTTCTCAGCCTTCCTACGTTTAATACAGTTCCTCATGCAGTGGTCACCCCAACCATACAATTATTTCATTGCTGCTTCATAACTGTAACTTTGCTACCACTATGAATTGTAATATACATGTCTGATAAGCAAGATAGCTGATATGTGAGCCCCCTGTTGAGAACCAGTGGGTAAAGGCAAAAGCAGCTGTTCTTTTTAGGTTGGGATGTTAGGAACGGGTGCTTCTTACTTTCCTGAAACTCTTCATCCTTCCTGTTGACAGGGAAGAAACAAACGATTTCTTGAAACCAGATTACTTTACTTTGATAGTAAGAAGTTCAACTCTATTTCTGCTATTAAAAAAGAATGAGAGAGGGGAAGAGAGAGAAGAAGAAATAGAAAGAAGGGAGGAAGGGATGGAGGGAGAAAGGAAGGAAGGAAGGAAGGAAGGAAGGAAGGAAGGAAGGAAGGAAGGAAGGAAGGAAGGAAGGAAGGAAGGAAGGAAGGAAACAAACTAAAGAAATTGCCCGAGAAGCAAGTGAATGGACATGATATGTCTCCGTCACTGCCCCAGAGCTGAAACCTCAGTGTGGGCACTCACCGTAAGGAACCCCTGAACTGAACACTTACAGAAATGAGATTTAACTAAGTGGCTATTTTCTAGCTAAGGTTCTGTGAGGTTTTGAAGTTAGAGGAAGATGGAAAGTACCATCCATACCACACTTAATTTCCTAGTTGAATGCCGATTCTTATTTACACGGTTTGGTCCCTGAAGCTGCCAGCCTCCTCCAAGGCTTTCAGTGCTCGCTGTTTTAAGTTCCTCTTTGCCTACAGCAGCTAGGACATTGCGAACAGGTTGAGAGCAAGGACAGTGATCCACTTGAGTTCTAGCACTCTTTTCCAATAAGCAAATAAGAAAATCAACAGTTCTGTACTTAAACGTGAGTGACACAGATCCACAAAGCTGTTTCTATGGGACCAGCCTTTGCTGAACTTGGTCTTGCAAGTCTCTGTGTCATCTCCTTTCCCTCTTCTTTAGGATGTGTGCAGTGACTTTCGGGCCTATGTGCAAGACGGAAGACTCGGATGTACGAGGGAGAATGACCCAGTCCGTGGTCCTGATGGGAGGACCCATGGCAATAGATGTGCCATGTGTGCTGAGCTCTTGTAAGTAGCATCCCAGATGGACATACGAAGAGGCCCTCATTTCCTGCCCTGAGAGCCCCAGAGCGATGAAGTCCTCTTCATGGTTCCTGTGAAAATTTGTCTTTATAGTGTGAAATAGGCCTAGCTACAAGATGGACTTCTTGTCTTTTTTCTTCATTTTACTGCAATATTTCTATAAGAAAAATTTGAAACTTCATCTTAAAATGTATAATGCCTTTTAAAAACACAGTGTTTTATAATATAATACTTTTAATACTTTTAAGGTTAGAGTGTAAAGAACAGGGAGAATTGACTGAAACAAACTTTGTTAAAAGTGCTGTAATGATATCTAATGCCTTATACATTGATATAAAAAAGACTGACTTGGAAAGCACTTAAGTATAGGACAATCAAAATTGGTCATTTGACATGCAGCGTTTCTTTGGGCCCATGTAGGGACCCTCACTGAGCAATAATGCCTAATTTTAAATAGTATTATAAAATGGTAACAATAATAATGAAGATTAATAGGATAACATAGCGTCTGCTCAAACTGCCCCCAAGTCTTTAGCTTTTTGGCTTCATTTATTCATTGTCCTAACAGACAAGGAGAACCTGACTTTTCTAGATGGATTTCCTGGATGAGCCTGGGACAGCAGACTGAGACGACAAATGGGTTACTGATGAGATTCAAAAGCTCAGTTCAAATGTAGCCTTTAGAAATAACCCTGCTCTGATGTGAAGGCAAACCAACATCTGGTTTAACATGTGGCCCTGAAGGGTGTGGTATGGCAATACCTGAAAGGCTCAATTTGGTTTCACCCTTGTCAGAGCATTGTTTCAATGCTCGTGGTTCTGCCCGTCCGAGGGATTTTTCCTGGCAATCTTCTGTTTGTCACTCACAGTGGCACACCCAGCTGGCTCTGCAGAACAAAGCTCCTAATTGACTGGCTGTGAGTCAGCCTCACACCCTTCCTTATCTGTGGCAAGGTCTCCCTCGCCAGCATCCAAGACAGGGAAGTGCTTGCCTCCTGTAAGGGGATCATCTCAACAGGTCATGGTAAAGGATGTGGAAGTGTTTAGTGCTCAGAACAGGGTGGACACTGAAAACAGGCCTGGACCGTAAGAGGATTCTGTTCCCTTGGCAGTATCAAAGAAGCTCGAGAAAATGCCACACGTGAGAGAGAGAGCAGAATTCGGCGAGATGCTGAGAAGGTAAATGGTTCGCTGCTACAATGAAGCATGTGGTCCTATACTCACTTGCACCATTGAAGGAACAGAATGACGTCATTGTCTCATATTGCTTCATGCATTTCATATTAATTAGAATTCCTCAATTATACTACTTCTAGTATACTTATCAGTAGGGTCATTTGAAACCAGCTTTTCTCATCTAAAGTTCAACACATATCATTTCTACCCTTTATTATCTTCCCCTCACAAAACGAAGGGAAAACAAATTTTTACAGACACAAAATTCCATTGATCTCTTTTCCTTTTATAAATTTTTTTCAGGTTAGCATAAAAAATAGTTACATGGTGGCAGCTTTATACATATGTACCAGTATATTTTGTGTTTGGTCATTTCTATCAGCTCTCTTGCTCTCTCTCTCTCTCTCTCTCTCTCTCTCTCTCTCTCTCTCTCTCT
>JAQHUG010000065.1:1675124-1699043 GCA_028555095.1 Dicrostonyx torquatus
TCTCTCTGTGTGTGTGTGTGTATGTGTGTGTGATCATTTTACTTTGAATACATTTTAAAAATTTTTATAAAAACTTGTACACAGCCTAACTGGGTAGGAAATTTTCTAAATAGTTAAGGCTTTTAAGCAGTGTATCTAATAGTGTTTTACTCTAAAATTCTGTTGAAAGAAATGGACTTACTTTTCCATGTGCCCATTCTTCAATAAGACCCTTCTTGATAAAGGTCTTGCTTCTGCCTAATTAAAGACCTCAAATATTGAAATAGTAGCTTAAATATACTCTTAAAATTCAGTTTTGTCATATTTGTTTGATGTCATAAATTCAGCCTTAGCATTTTAAATCACCAGGGTTATCAAATTCCTATTTCAATGGGAAATCTAGCATTGCCTTAACTAACTTGCTAGACTTTTGCTAAAAGAAGGAGACACCTGGATTTTGGTCTTCATTCTGCCATGCTGTAGGTATTGAGAGCAAAGCACCTCCTCTCTGGGCCTCAATTTTCTTGTCAGAAAAAATAAGGACATTGGCTAAAAGACCTCAATCTTACCTTCTGGTTGTTTTGTGTTTTCTCCTCCAATACCCAGAATTCTCCATGGACCATTAGTCAAAGATGGAATACCATGCTTTGTGTGAGCTTTGTGTATTTCACCCTGGAACTCTGGGCTAGCCTGTCATGCTTCGCATCTATTGTATGTAAAAAGGGTTGTTTTCCAGCAAGCCCCAGCATCCTAGCCTCTTCCTTTTGTTGACCAGGGTCACTAGGCACCACTGGACTTAGCAGGACTGCTTTTCAATGATGGCTCATTGTATGCCCTGTAATTAACCTGTCAGTGGGCTGCTCACAAAAGTGCTCCTTCAGAATCTTCTTGAATGAATCATAAATTATAAACTGAAATTATTATTGTTGCTGTTATGGAAATTATGGAGCATTGATTTTATGACTGTGTTATGATTATCAGGTGGCTGCTTTGCTGCTTATTCCAAATTTGTTACCCAGGAAGTGCAGAACATACACATCACTTCTTTCAAAACAAGTATCTTATTCTAGTGCAGAAAGGATTCTTTTTAAAAAGCATCTTCACAAAGAAATTTGAACTTGAAGTACAAAGTCAAATACTTAGCTAGAAAAATCTTACTATGAAGGTGGTAACATTGAGGTTCCAAAGGTGCTATGACTTTGTTATTGTCACGCACTGAGTTAGATGCACAGTGCAGTCACCAGTGTCTCCTTACTCTTTGTCTCTGCCTGCTGTTTATGCTGTCTTGGCTGAGGTGGGAAGTTGAAGGTCACACAGTTAATTATTGTTTTTATAGATTAGGCTACAGTAAAACAATGTAGGTTAGTTCACATAGATGTCCCCAAGCATAGTACTGCTTGTATTCAAGTATGTGTGTGTGCATGTGTGTGTGTGTGTGCATGTCTCTGTGTGTGTGTATTATTCTTTACCAAACAATAAAATTCAGAAAGTCCAGAATCAAATTATCAAGAAGACTGGCATTGAATCTCTTTTGCATTTTTAATCATTTCTGTTTTAGAATTTTTATGGGGACAATTTGTGTTGATCAAGGTAGAGGGGGTTACATTCCCTCTCTCTGAGATTTTATTTCCTATGGAGTCAGAAATGGATAGAGTCGATAGAAGCAGCATTCACATAATGGCCTGTCTCTTTGCAAATGTTACATTGCTCTTGGCTATCAGGTTACATTAAAGCAAATTTTCAAAAGTTAAATATTATCACGAAAGTCCTTTTTATTTCCCTGAATATTTGAAAACAATTAGAACTGCTTTTAATTTTAGAAAAGTCTTGCTAAGCCTTACTGTTTCCACAGCTCTTTTACAACAAATAAACCACACAGATTCTACAAGTGTCAGTTAACTTGGCAAAAGAATTTATTTTTAGATAGTTCTCATGTTTATCAATGTTCCCAGATTTGTCATTCTGTGATTATAAATCTATTATTCAAAATGCCAAGATTAAAGACCAGAAAATGACAAATACATTTGCTTGTTTTCTTTCCCCACCCCAAAGGAGCTTTGTAAGGAATTTGAAAACCAAGTGAGGAGTGGAAGACTCTTTTGTACCCGGGAAAGTGACCCAATCCGTGGCCCCGATGGCAAGATGCATGGGAACAAGTGTGCCCTGTGTGCTGATATATTGTGAGTATATCAGCTACTCCTCAGTTCACTGGGAAGGTGGAGAAGCAGACTGATGGATGAGTGACAGCAATTGGGAGTGATGTGTTTGAACAGATTGATATCCTCCCTAAACCATAAGCCCATCTGGCAAATGGTATGTGTCTGTCTGAGTACAAACTAATTCCACTTTCCTCTTAGAAAGCAGGCTTACAACACCTTCCATGACTCTCGTGAGTCCAGTGCCTTTGTGACTTTTTAGTGAACCAGTCATAGTACAGAATGGGGAAAGACTTTATATTCAGTAATTAATGCATTGTGTCAGGGTTGACAGGACATTTTCAAAAATTCTTTACATCCATGGTATCATCTAAGACCATACATAAGCCACAGACAAAGGCTGAACCCACAACACAACTCATTCAGGCCTTGCTACACTTTCAGATCCTTTGAGTTATGAACTCATGTTTGTTCTGTCTGTTTGCTTTTTTGATAAAAGTTTGTAGCCCAGGTTAGGCAAGAATTCACTACCAAGCTCAGACTACTCTCAAACTTTTGACAAACCTCTGGCCTTAGCCTCCAAAGTGCTGGACTTACCAGTGTGAGAAACCACATTGAGCTGAGTAGTGTCTTAATGCAGGCATCTTTGTATTCGGGGAAGATAGTGTCCCCTTTCTCTATAGATTGTATGTTTTAAGACTGTCTACCTTAGATAATTCCTCCTACTTCCTAGTTGAAATCAATCTTCATAATCCTTAGTTATGGTCTTTTATAACCATCATCACAATCTACAATTATATAATTACTTCTAAGTTTATTGGTTGACTTTTATTGTTCTCTCCAAGGCTGTAAAAAAAAGAGAACAATGAATAGGTTTGAGTTGCTTTCTAAGACTGGGTGCATTGTTGTCCCCCAAATTAGGTGCTAACAGAATGATGACTGAATAAAGTGTACATGAATGGTGACCTTGCTGTCCATGGGTCTGTGTACACACATTTGCATGTTTCGAAACAGAATGAAATCTATTCAGTAAAATAAAACTCAACAATAGAAACACCAACAGATATAAAGCTTATTGCCTCCTTTAAAACATACAATTTAAAATGGGAAATATAAAAGTAAGAAAGATAGAAAATATTTATGCACAGAAGTATCTACTTGCTTGTGCACATGAATGTGTATGCATGCAAAATGAAAGGGCTTTTCGGAATAACGAGATGCCTTACAAACATCTGGAAAGCTCCAATGCTCAATCTGTGCCTAGTGACAATGAAGATTTGAAACATTATCTCTTCATTTTGATTCTCCAGCATGAGACAATTTTCAGAAGAAAAAGGTAAAGCCGAGAAAAAACAGAGAGACGCTGAAGAAAGGGCTAAAGCTAAAATGGAAATCGAGGTAAGGATTAGTGAACCAAACTAGCTGTGGCTTCCGTTGTGTTTAGTGTGTGCAAGCATACCACTTCAGAATACATTGTCAGTATTGCTAATATCATCCCAATCCTGAAATTTTTATTACAGTTATTGTTCTACACTTAAAAAATTACAATGCTGAAAGGTCTACATCCATTTGGAGGAAAACACCAAGTCATATTAGTAAATAATTCTACATTCTAGACAATTTTCTATCAATTTGAAACAGCTTAGAGGCGTTTGGGAAAAGGGAACATCAATTGAAAAAATGCTCCCACCAAAATGACAGTGGGCACCCATATGTAACCTATTCTGGATTGATATGGGAAGGCACAGCTCCCTATAGATGATGTTACTCTTACTCTGGTGGTCCTGGATTCCATGAAAAAGTAGCCTGAAGAAGCTATAAGGAACTATCTAGTAAGCAGTGTTAGATTGTCTCAATAAAATATGCTAGTCACTGCCTCTATGACTGTGACAACGATAATAGCTTTTGGAAAAAATACCTTATGATTTCCCTGACTACATCCTCAGAATAAAGCTAAATCAAGGGTGCTTGGAACTTTGATGAATCACTCTTTCATTTGTACTAGAATATACTTAATTCAGACCCAGCTACATCCCTTAAGTTTGTGTATGGCAATTACTTATTCTTCCCACTTGTCTAGAAAAGGAAACTAAAGCATTTTGTATTTATGATGATTTATAATACGTTTATTAATAGGTATGACTATGAATACAGTTGCTGCATATGAACATTACATAAATTATAACATTTTAAAGTCCTAAATCTTCAAAGTATTGGTTTTCCCCATTTATTCCTCTTGCCCAGTTTAATTTATAAGAAATGCTGAGAAATACAGATGAAGAACATAGTCCTAAACCTATAATGTCTCATCTCCCCTGTCCAGAAACGCTGTAGTGAATTCCGGGACCGTGCAAAGAACGGGACACTTTTCTGTACCAGAGAAAATGACCCTATTCAAGGTCTGGATGGAAAAACACATGGCAACTTGTGTTCCATGTGCCAGGCTTTCTTGTGAGTATGGGGTTTTGAGGCAACAAAGAAAAAAGACCCTTACACATGACCTAACAGGGTCAGCAGTCAGCTTGTTTCTTTCATGGGAAAATGACTCAAAATAAACAAGACAGTTGAGTAAGCTACATGGAAAACGTTAGTAATATAGAGCTAGGGGTAAGTGCTTATAGTTACTTTTAGCTCATATATATATATATATATAAATAAAATCAATCATTGGGTTATATTCATGTATTGCACTTTAGTATTTCTGATAAAACACAGTCAGGTATGAGCAATACATTTAAGTGCAAATGAAAGCAAGATGTGCATGATATAGGAGATAGACCAGAAATATGAAGAAGGCATTGGTGCACTCTGATCTGAGAACATCACTGAGACCATGCTGCCTGTCCTCTTCCCTGATAATAGAGATGTGTCAGTGTGTTTTCTGAAGGTCTTTCTCAGCCTCTAGGTATAAGGTCATCGTGATTCCAGTGTTGATGTTTCTTTGATGAAAACTGATCATCTTTTTTTCAACACAAAGAGAAAGATAGTTAATAGAAAACATGTTTACAGACCAACTACTGCCACCTCTCTTTTGATGGAGGAAACTCTGAAGACGTTATGGGATCATAGCACATTGCAAGGAATTTTGTTACCTCTTGTTATCACACAGTGATAAAGGGGAAAATCCCTCGTCCCCAGAATGAGAAGGAAGAAGAGATGAGCAATAAGCAGAAATCAGTGGATCCCTTTTATTTATTTATTTTTATTCAGCAAAGCAGAAGCTGAAGAACAGAAGAATGCTGAAGCTGGAACCAGAAGCAGAAGAGGGTCTGAAGACTCAGAAACATATGCCGTGAGTGGGCCCGACCTTAATGAATGCTGTGTGAAACTGATAATTCTTCCTGTCAAGAGAAAAACAGTGTACAGTTAAGAGAAGTTACTAGAATGGGAGAACTTGAACTTTACTCCTAGTTTTAACACAAAGGTGTTAGTCTTTGCAAACTGCTTTCCAGGGCATCGCTCCACATACCCTTCTTGTGATAGAGTCTTGTAACTTCACAGCTGAATTAAGAGTTAAAAGCGTGTTTTCAAAAAAGCATGACTTAGCTGGGCAGTGGTAGCACAAGCACTCGGGAGGCAGAAGCAGGTTGATCTCTGTGAGTTTAAGGCCAACCTGGTCTACAGAGTGAGTTTCAGGATAGCCAGGGTTGTTATACGAGAAACCCTGTCTGAAGAGGGAAAAAAGAGGCAATCACTCTCTCTCGCGTGCGCGCGCACACACACACACCACAGCAAGACTTAAAAGAGAGTTTAGCATTTACTTTATGTGTGTATGCCTCTGTGTGTGTGTGCGTGTATGCAAATGTGTCTCTGTGTATGTGTGTGTTATGTGTGCATGCCTGCTCACATATATGTGTTGGTGCATGGTTACCCAGGAGCACATGTGGAGGAGAGAGGTCAGAGGATAATTTGGAGGAGCTGGTTCTCTCCTTCTACCACGTGCATTCTGGGGATTGAATTTAGGTCATCGGGCTTGGTGATAACTGTCTTTACATGCTTAGACTCCATCAGGTCAGAAAGCATGATTTTGAAGTCTGATATGTTGTGAAACTCATCTCCAGAGACTTGTCTGTCTTATCATCACCTGTTGTTTTGATGATGAACGTCTCCTGCTTTTCCCTCCAGACTGTCCTTTCCCCTACACTCCATTGAGAAACTACAGAAACTATCTGCATCTTGATGTCTGGCTTAAAACCCAAACTTTAGGTCTAGGGAGATGACTCACAGGAACAGGTGCTGGGTACCAAGCTTGACACTTTGAGTTAAATCACTGGAATCTATATTAATAAAATAAAGCTGATGTGGGCCATTGTAATCTCAGCACACCTATAGTAAGATGTAAGGGAAAAATAGGGGAATTGCCCAGAAACTCGTTGACCAGATGGCCTGGAGTACTCATGCATGAAACAACAGAATCTAAGAGAGACCTTGCCTGGACTAAAGGCAAGGACCAATTCCTAAAAATTTCCTGTGACTTCTGTGATGTGTGTCTTAAGACCTTCACACACACACACACACACACACACACACACACACACACACACCAATGTTTATGCTTCTTTCGAAGTTTAAATCTACTCTAGACTCTCTAGGCTAACCCACTACTTACCCTAAAATTAAAAAGACCCTCTCTATTAAGAAATAAACATTCACATGTCGGTAACTTTTGTATTCTCACAAAACATGTGTTGATTAACTCCACCTTCTCCCTTGACCTTGCAGAAGCTGTGTGAAGGATATCGCAAGGTCAGAAAGAACGGACAACTATATTGCACCAGAGAGAATGATCCAATCAGGGGCCCAGATGGGAAAGTCCATGGCAACACATGCTCCATGTGTGAGGCTTTCTTGTGAGTACAGTAGGGGCCCCTAGACTTGTGAGGGGTCATGGGAACTATCATGGGAAGATTTGGCTTGAGGGTCTTCAAGTAGAGATAAAAAATGTGTTCTCTTTGTCTAGGTATCTCTCAGCTTTGACAGTCACATTTAAACATCAGCAAATAACAACAAACACAGAGAGCTTTCAGAATGTGACTATCATGATAGAAACAGTTGTAGACTAGTCAGGAAACACACAAAAAGAAGTAATGCATGAGATCACTTCTAAGGGGAACTTCAAATAAAATCCAGATAGCGAGCAGCAGAACAGTGGCTGCCAGTGGCTGGGGTGGTGGAAGGTGTATAGTGTGGATGAGGAGATGCTGAACAGTTGCAGTTAGGCAGGAAAGGCTCCTCTTTCATACCATGTTCTTGAGAGAATGGAGCCATGCTAATTCGTTAACTAATTAACAATCCATTTCATTAGCACATATATATGACAGGCTTGATGTGCCGGGCTTCAGGGTAGCCTAAAAAGAGTCAAAACATTGAGCAGTGATGAGCCCAGGAGTACTACAGATTTTTCCTCTAGTGATAAGACTTGTTTCTTCATAGTCTCTTCCCTCCTCCTTTTCTCGTAGTATTCTAGAAGACAGAGCAAGAGCGAAGGTTAAAAGAGAAGCTGCAAAGGTAATTTTCTCAGATCTATTGTTGCCGTGCCCTACAGTTTTGGTTCCATGGTGGCATGATGTTCGAGTTGTCCCACTAGCATAGTGTTTGCTGTCTAAACTTCATGCCTAATAAACAAATGAACCACGTAACCTTCATACCTACCCTTGTCCAGCTACTCGGGAGGCTGATTTGAGCCCAGAAGTTAAAGACAAGCCTGGGATATTTTTAGTTTGAAACAGGTAAGACTAGTGGCTAGTGAATGAGTGGGGGAAAGAGAGAGATCTTAATAAAAAATGATCTCAACCAGATGCTTGAAAAAACACCAACTTTATTTTATTATTGTTCAAATTTTGAGGCTCATTTATAGTGAAAGATCAGAGGGTCGACTCTTTGTAAGGGATATTTTTCATGTTTGGCCTTCATTAGATTTAGTTCATTAGGCACAGATTGTTAATACTCAACATGTGCTATTTACGAAGATTAATTCACATAATCCATACATTTAGAGTGCATCAAGTGGACAGTACAAGATTCCAGTCCTTCCAAACTTACAATGCCAAGCAGACATGTTGTCATGTTTGTCATGGGGAAAGAACTAGCTTCTTAACCCCAATTCCCAGGATTACTTATTTTGGCATTCCAATCTCTCTTAGTCTACATCCTTGATTTTATTATTTTACTGTTTTATAGATCCCTAAGAGAAGTATGTCTGTGTAGATGACAGATTACTTCCACTTAATAAATATTTACAAGAATTTTCCAGTGTATTTTTAGCATCCTTGAATGTACAAACTTATCATTATTTGGGGAAAGCTTACATATTTTAAAAGTTTACCTTTAAACTGATTGGTTTAAAATAATAAATGCTTTGTTAGCTGGAACTATCTTTTTATTAGTAACTTGGGTGCAAAAATTGGATGTTTATGTTATATTTGACTAGTTATAGAGCCCTGTTAAATACCCGCAATGCATTCCTTCTCCCTTCTCTGATGGGGTTGCTCCAGCTCACATCCACATCTCCTTCTCTTTGAGGATCCCGTCCTGAAGCTAGGTCAGAATCTCCAAACTTCAGACTTGCTCTCACCCTCTTATACAAACACTAATTATTTTTTAGCTGAATATGTTTTTTCCCTTTTCTTTCTCAGAATTCTGAACACAAAGGAGAGCCAAGCAATAACTTTAGTTCCTCCAGGAAAGGTTCCTGAGGCTCCTTGAGTCTCTTCCCCTGTCACCTTTTACAGGTTTTGCAGGCTGCAACACACAGTACAACGCAAATACAGATGATACAGATGTATCTATGGGTGCCTACCAACATGTTCTGCCTTATTCTGAAGCCAAGTTATAAACACCCTGATAGTGTATGTTTATACTCCTACTACAAATGCCAGGACCATGCGGAACTCTTTTTCTTCTTTAAAAAGTCCTAATTTTCTGTATTGATATAGTATTTCATGTAAGATGCAATGAAATAGGATCTTATTCATCCTCTATTTCCCCTTCTACCTCCCCTTGTATGTTGCTTTACACATCTTCCTTGCAGCATCTTCTATTTTCTTTTTCTGATAATCCACTAAATCCAATTAGAACTGCCCATATATGCATGGGTATAAGACCATTGGCAAGAGCATGAGACCTATCAGAGGCCAGATCATCAAAGAAGAATAATTGTGTCTTCCTCAGTAACTATCCACTACCAATAGCTCCTTAATGAGGGTGGAGCTAGAGAAAACCTTGGCCAACTATGCTGGAATTTTGGCTAGCTAGATTTTGCACAGGCAGCCACAGCTGCTATGAGTTCATAGAGATGAAGGCCATGGCATATCCAACAGACAGTGGTTCACAGCAGTCCTTTCCATCCTCCAGTACTTACAATCTTCCATCTCCTCCTTGGCGGTGTGCCCCAAGCACCAGCGGGAAGGAAGTTAACTGATGAAGATGTTCCGTGTAGGTCTGAACATTTAATCTCTTATTGCAGACACTTTGATCAGCTATGTACACCTACGGCAAAAAGAAGCTTCTGTTACCAAGGTTGAAGTCAGCTTGAGTGTAGAGGTATAAACATAACTGTTTAGAAGCCAGTTTGATAACATGACCCCTTATTGAAATAACAAAGGCAGGTTCTACCCTGGACCCTGCTACTCTCTTAGCCATAGGCTTTTGACCAAGATTGTAGCACCAGGCAGAAAATTTCCTCCTTTGAGCAAGCTTCACGTCCTGTCAGAAAGTGGTTAGGTACTCTATACCAGTTGTGACACTATTGCACCCATAGGTCCTTCTTGCCTGGTAGGTGGGTATCCTAGAATGCGAAATGAGCACTAGGTTAGACCATTGATATGTTTTCTCTAGCCATCTAGATGGCATCTTTTGGTATTATGAAAGCTAGGCAGCAGGAAGGTAGTTTCCAAGTCAGCTTGAGACTAATTTTCTAATTCTAGTCCAAGTGTGTGGTGTCTTCAACAGAAGTCTTGCCAAGAAGTTATGATAGTTAACAAAGAGCAACGGCAATAGTTGGTATCGTTTTAGAGACTTCTGGGGCCTTGCTGACCAATAGCTCATAGAGGAGTATCCCATGCTTTGTGCTGCAATTTTTAATTAATAATGGGAAAAAATTGTCTACCCATGCATGACAATTCTGTTCCCATTCTTTGTGTAAATTGTTGTATTTTGAAATTAACTTACACTCTAGTGGGTTTCCATAAAGGGTTTTTTGTTTGCTTGCTTGTTTTTGTTTTTTGTTTTTTTTTAAGACAGGGTTTCTTTCTGTAGCTTTGGTTCCTGTCCTGGAATTAGCTCTTGTAGATTAGGCTGACCTCACAGAGACCCGTCTACCTCTGCCTCCCGAGTGTTGGGATTAATGGCATGTGCCCCACCATCCAGCGTCCCTAAAGTTTTTTTCATGCACTTATAGTTGTGCTTTACCTACCTTTATACCATCCTCTCCCCAGCCTTATCCCCAGCCCCACGCTGCTTAATTCTTTAACACCAAGTAATCCATCCTCTTCTCTAATATTTCACATGTTCTACTCTCCCTCCAATTGTATGGTTGAACTGGGGTGTGAGGCTTACATATGGCTCTTCACACAACTCCCCCTACTCCCTGGTTTCTCACATACACTTGTGCCCTTTCCTGATAAAACCTTTTCACCCTCAATATTCAACCACTCCATTTTTGCTTTACAAAATACTCTCCCTCCCTCACTGTATACTCCTCCCTAAGGCCTCTTTCTGTTCACGTGGTTTCTTCTTTGATCCAATTTAAATATACATGTGAAACAATATATTTAAAGCTAGGATCCTCATAAGAAAGAGAACATAAAGCATTTGTCTTTCAGGCCCTAAGTTACCTAATTCAGCAATTTTATTTTCCTAATGCATCATTTATGCTCATGGGTTCTGTTTTTTCTACAGCTGAGTAACCCTTGTTCATATAAGCTCTTGGTGAGCAGTTTGTTCTTAATGATTTATTGCAACATTAGTATTTCTCCTTAAGTTTTTCTGAAACACTGAACATTATTTATTACTCATAGTAAGATAACATACCGGAGACGTAGTAACTGCCTGAAGACGCATCTCTTTCAACTTCCAGGAAATCTGCAGTGAGTTCCGGGACCAAGCAAAGGATGGGATGCTCATGTGCACTAGGGAAAATGACCCTGTTGTTGGCCCAGATGGAAAAACACATGCAAACAAGTGTGCCATGTGTGCAAGTGTGTTGTGAGTATGCACCCTCGTGTCTCAACTAATCGTACACCATTATCCTCCCTGGCTTTGAGATTCCAGGATGTACTGTGGGTTTTATGCCAGAAAAACCTTATAAACAGATGGATGTGATATTAAGTAATAATGAACAATAAAGTGACATCATTTTCTATTCATTTCTGTTCCTTCTGTCTTCTTATTATGTCAAGTGGCAAGACTATCACAAAATGTTTATACTTGACTGTCTTCATTTACAAAAAAAAAAAAAAAGAAAGCATGCTTCAGATTGGATCAGGTTTTTTTCTTTGGCCTCTCTCTTCTGATAGTCTGTGATTCTGTTAATATATTCAGATATGAGTTAAAAATAAAGTTGGATGGAAAACTGTGGAGCTAGTGTACAAGGACTGTTAAAACACCTGACCAAGCAGTAGAATAGAGAACAATGTGCTTACCCTTTTAGGGAGTTCATTACCCTCTGTCAGTGAAAGGTATGGTTTGGTAAGTGCCTTAGTGGAGGGCAAAGCCCCTCAAAGACCAGCTCATAAACTAAAATGTACAAAAATTCTGTCTATAAAGCCAGACGAAGCCTTCTAGCTCTTCCTTTGCCGGCTGATGTGAACAAACCTGTTGCCAGAGTTCTCTTATATGAGATAATATAGAATTTGTTCTGTTCCAGTCTTATACTAAAATCTTGAGTGCAGCCCACTAAGATTCAGTAGCTACCTTTTGAGGTTTTTTTTTACAATACTAAGCTACTCCTGAGAGTGACCTCAAGATAAGTATTGAAAAACTTATGAGCGTTATTAATCTTCAGACTATATTGTGTAAAACACAAAGTTATTGATTATCTCGGTCTTTACAGATAAGTAAGTTTACAGTGTAAGTAGATCAATAGAATAAGTAAGGACTTACAACTCAAGAAGAAACAGGTTTGTCTCATTTGTTCTCCTTCATGGTGACGATCAGATGTGGTAAATGCTAATAATTTGAGCTCTGGCATGTCATATGTCAGTAAAAAAAATGCAAGAATACAGTGAGCTTGTTGTTCTGAATTGGAATCTCGGGCTTGGAGGCTAGAACAAGAAGTGTGGGTTTGAGGCCAGCCTAGGCTGCATGGCAAGACATTGTCTCAAAATAACAGCAAAACAAAAGCAAAACCTAGAATATTAGGCTGGTGGTGGACCTCATAAAGCTTACTGTTGAATCTTATTGGGCTTCTATCATGATTGCAACTAAAATTTGAATTGTCATGTAATTAACTATGCTAAAATATTTAAATTATTATATTTTTTTGATTTTTTCCAGACAGGGTTTCTCTGTGACTTTGGAGCCTGTCCTGGAGCTAGCTCTTGTAGACCAGGCTGGTCTCGAACTCACAGAGATCTGCCTGCCTCTGCCACCCAAGTGCTGGGATTAAAGGCATGCGCCACCACCGCCCGGCCTTAAAATTATTATCTTATAGTAAAGGATTGTTTATGTTATGATGTTTCCACCATCTAACTTGTCATTATTTCTTGCTATCATCAATTACGTCATAGCAACTTTGGAGGGAAAAGTTTCATGATTTAGAAAAGAATCAAGATAATTGTGGCTTCTTATAGATTGAAATCAATTACATACAGAAAATAACTTCAGTAGAGATCCTTGCACACTGATAAATATGTGTTCCTTTGTCGTTGTTATCGCTTTTTTAAGAAGTGTCATATAGACATATATCTTTCCCCTTTATCCAAAATAATCACACCTCAGGACAGATAGTTTTGTCCTGAAATGTTTCTATATTTTTTTGAATCATCATCATTTGTATATGTGTGCTTCTGTGTGTGTGTGTGTATGTATGTGGGCACAAGCATGTACTACCACAGTGCACATATAGAGTTCAGTGTGTGTGTGTGTGTGTTTATGTGTGTGTGTATGTATGTGTGCATAAGCATGTACTACCACAGTGCACATAAAGAGCTCAAAGGACAACTTTCTGGAGTTATTTCCCTCTTTCCATGATGGGTTCCAGGGACTGAACTCAGGTCATCAGGCTTTATGACCAAGCACTTATATTTGCTGAGCCATCTCCCTGGTCCAGTGTCCAGGAGACTTCGGAGATTTGGTTGAGGACATTCTATTCCTTCTGGAAACGTGTCAGGGTAATTGGAGAAATGAACTTAGTTTGTGTCTTCTATTGCAGCCTAATAGAAGAGGAAGAGAAGAAAAAAGATGACAAAGGAGAGAAGGATGTGGTTGAGGCTGGAAAGTCGAAGAGAGAAGCAATACAGGTATCTGCTCCAGACATCATGGCACAGACATGTTCAGTCATCATTCTCTTCGGCCAAATTACCAGTCTCGGCATCCTTAATGACTTTGATAACTGGGAACATAAATTTGAATTCTCATGTCTAAGAAATTGTCTGTCTTCTTTATTACACTTATTTGTCATTATTCTCTGATGTTTTATAAGTTGGACTTCAAGCTTTTGATTCTCCTTATTTGAAAGCTCTCCTTTGTATATGTGGTGGTGGTACCTCACTCATGTGTGTGTGTGTGTGTGTGTGTGTGTATGTGTGTGTGTGTTGCATGCATATGAATGTGTGGTTGTGCATCTCCTGTGTAGGAGGTGGAGGGCAGATAGGAACAGTTATGCCTTCTGTGCTCACTGCCCTTACATGGGATCTTGCACTGTCTGGAAGTTTTATAGCTAGGCTAGCCAGACAGTCTACCTGTCTCTGCCCACTCCCCAATATTGGAGTTACAGCACACACAGCTATGCTTAGCATTTTATGTGAGAGCTAATGATTAAAAGTAGCTATTATTCTGCATACCACAGACTTCATTACCAAACCAAGACACTAAATTATTAAGCCTTTTGTGTCTCATAGTCATTACATCAAAATAATGTTTAATATTTTCTAATCATTTTAATAACAGCAATCTTGTATTCCAAATAATGTGTTATTTAAGTCTATGAACAGTGTATCAGTTAATACTGATATCTGACATCACTTTGTGCATCTGTGAAATATTGTTGCAAGTCATCACAGTTTTCAAAGGGGGTGCAAGGTGGGGAAAGTTTTACAGTGTTTAGCGATCTGCTTCTCAAACATGCCTTCCTTTGACAGGAGCTATGTAGTAAGTACCGTTCCCAGGTAAGAAATGGCCAGCTCCCCTGCACCAGAAAGAATGACCCCATTGAAGGCTTGGATGGGAAGATCCATGAAAACACCTGCCTCATGTGTGAAGCTTTCTTGTGAGTCCAACTGCAGCCAGTGTCAAATGTATGGGTGGGATTGCCAGCTTGGTCCAGGACATTGTTAAAAAAGCCTGTCTTTTTTGTTTGTGCTGAGTTTGGGGGATGTATTATCAAGACACACACTGACAGTACTTTCTTTCTGCTGCTTCAGTGTTCTGAAGGATGCCTATATTAGCATATGGTAGGTTCATGTGCTAATAACAGATTTCCCCAGAGTTGATGACATAAAAGTGCTGGACCTTGATTTCTTAGAAAGAGCGGTCGCCACCATGATTAATAAATACAAAGGTGGAATCATTAGGTGATCTCAAGTGGAAATCTTCTTAGTGCTTAACATCCTTCTAGTTGCTTTCTGGTATAAAAGACAGCTCTTTATCCATCAAAAATGTAGTGGGAGATGTATTTGTTATTGTGTGCCAGCATTTATATTTTATTTTTAAAGCAATGTTAAAAGGAAGAAGAGAGATGTAGAGGAGCGTATTTATTTACTTTTCAATTATCAAATTAAGCAGAGATGTAGAGGAAATAGGACATTCTACCTGAGTTTTTTTTTTTAAGATGCTATGCATTCGTGCTGTTAATGACTCTTGCCCATCCCTCTCTTGTAGCCAGCAAGAAGCAAAAGAAAATAAAGCTGTGTTAAGAGTAAAGGCTAAAAGAGATGTTAAAAAGGTAACAATCCTGTGATGCTCAAGCCACAAAGGAAAGGTCAAGTTTTGTCATTTTTCTGTAAACATCACACAGAATTATTGATGATCCTGGCTGTGAGGAAACCTGGGGGTCAATATAGTCCGGAGTTTGACGATTTTTTTCTAACTGTATATTTAAATTCACTTACCAAGCAGTAGGTTTCCATAAAACTTTAATCATACCTCCTTAGTTTTACTATCTAGACACCAAATCCTGGTCGTAATAACCAGAGAGTATATTATTTCAGCTGTGTGGCCCTGCAGTCTCTGCCACTACCACTAATTCTGCAGTTGTGACTAGAAAAACAGCCATCGACTTGCACACTTTAGCATTTCCAGATTCCCTTACATCTTTATTCACAAGCATCAGGGTACAGGGGACAGATGGCCAAACTTTGATAACAGTACACAGTTTCAAATTTACTTAATTCTCAGATTGTCTGGTGGAAATTTAAGTCTAGGGAGAAGGAAGAACATGATTGAAAAATTAGTGTTTTATTGGTATTAGAACCCATATTTCTCAGTTCTTATAGGGGATAAAATAGAAAGAAATTAAACACAGGGGTTCTGACTGCCTCCAAACCCAGAAATCTTCCTAAGACACTTTGCTTTCCTTTTATTTTATTTTGTTGTCACCTATGAGGGAGAAAACTTTTTAAAGGCAGCATCCCTAAGAAATATTTTTGATGGTTCAGAATGACTGACTCAAGGTAACTTACTACAGACCGTGGTAACTTCTCTGTACCCATCAAAGGCCATGTGCACTATAACCAAATCTCTGAAGAACTCCTGAGTTTTGAACCTGGAGGATGACTACTTACACACTTGAATTGCAAGAAAGGGTGAACCAGAAATTAAAAACAGCATGAGTGTTTTAAGTTTCCCACGTCTCCAGGATAAAATCCTTCCCCCATGGCCATCTACATTCAGTGTAATGCTGTTTTCACCTTCACCTTAACTTTGGCAGGCAAGATTTATTGCTTATTGTGTTTCTAATTATGAGCAGCCAAGGAATCTGGCAGTGAATGTGAAAGAAGAAGAGAGATGGGCAGGGATGTATTCTCTATCATTATTGACTTTAACTTCAGACAGGGCTATTAGGAGAAATGCAAAATTAATGCTAATTGCCACCATTAATTAACCCTATGGTATTAAGTGATTTGTGTATTTTCTCAATTCTTCATATTGTAGAGCTAGCATCTTATGGGTACTCTCTAGACTTTAGCCACTAAACATTTGAACAAATATTGACTGCATATTTCCCATTATTAAATCATGAAGAATATTTATATTTCTGTCTTATAGGTGAGGGGATTCAACCAAAAAGTGATAAGAATGATTACTTAAGCTTTCTTGGTAGGAAATTAGAATTCTAACAACATGACATAGCCATGAACAGAGTAGTGCTAGCCAGGCCACACTTGGGATTCTGTCCTACTCAGGAAAGGATGAGAAACCAGTGCAACAGATCTTGTTGAAACCATGCCATAAACAGAAACCCTGCATGTCTGGTCACCTATGGCACTTGAGAGAGAGTACTGTGAGGCCTTTCTAAGAGGCAGTTGCTCGTGCTTTGGAGATCTGTTCCAGTCTACCCCATCCTGACGTGCCCCATTTGGTCAGCTGGGAGCATGTCAGTCAAGCCACATGCCTGCAGACTTAGGCATGCACACTATTGTGCATGAGGGACAATTCCTAGGAGAAGCCACACACCTGCAGACTTAGACATGCACACTATTGTGTAGAACAGAGATGGAAATTCGCTGAATTCCATTTACCCTCTCCAGCCTCAGTGTGAAGTCTCTGGAGAAGATATGTGCTGACTTCATCAGAGGCTCAATGAAAAAGAATCTAAAAGGAAAAGCCCAGCTGACAGGCCCACCAAGGCACTGAGAATCACAACAAGGGAGCAGTTTGTATGGAGGGTCTAAGACACGGGTTATTTCCTGATGAGAATCTACAAGCAACCCCTTGTCTCACACAGTCTTTCTGAGATGGGTTAAACAGATTATTTCCGTCAGTTCTGAGCTAGGAATGGAGATAGAAGCCACTATTGCAGATACCTAAGTTTTAATAAATTGTAATAAATCGACTCAATCAGTTGTTGAGGGGAAAAATGCTTTTTCCAAATATTAAAAAAATCTAATTTGGAAAAAGAAAAATATTCCTGATTTTTCTGAAGGACATATAATATTGCATCTTAATATACTGATCTCAAGAATCATATTTATCATATTTTATTGATTTAGGAAAATAAGTCTTTAGTATACAACTCTTACAAGGTTCTTTCCCCCAAAGCAGCACTGTGGCTGAGTCTATCTGGTAGAAATTTCATTTTGGGATGAGGCATGTGGAAAGGTAATAGAAGAGCTTCAGGTCTTTAAATAGAAAGTGGAATCCATCTTTGTTCTAGGTCATGTAAAAGGAATCAAGAGAATATGGATGGTAGGCGAACTTGAAGGTTTTTGTCAGAATATGATGGTGTTATATGTGCTCTTTTTTATCACCTTATAACAGAGTTGAGATAAGCAATAAACCTCTGAACAATGATTATGCCCAATCCTCAGAATATACAGTGTAAGAGGAGTGAGAAGGCTCAGGGAGTAAATGTGCTTGGCACCCAGCCTGGCAATATGAGTTCAGTCCCCAGGACCCATATGATGGAAGGGCAGAACTGAGTCCCTCAAGCTGTCCTCTGACCTCCACTCCTGAGTCATGGTGCATGTACACACACACACACACACACACACACACATACATTAGAGAAATAAATGGTTTTTAAAATGTAAAGAAAATACAGTTTATTTAGAGAATCTTACATGTGTGTAGATTCAGGGCTCAATTTCAAAGTGGACAAATCACAAAGCCATTTATTGGTCCAATGTACTTGGTAGGAACTGAAAGTTAAAGTCACCAGAGGTAGGGAAAATCCTTTGGTTCTTTCTCTCCCTCCCTTCTTTCCCTCCACCTCTCTCTTTATCCAAGAAAATATTTAAACTTTTGCAATTCTCTTCTTATCTTAGGACTGCAATGAATTTATGAGTCTTTTAAAGGATGGAGAACTTTACTGCACACGAGAAAATGACCCTGTGCGTGGCCCGGATGGCAAGACCCATGGGAATAAGTGTGCCATGTGCAAGGCTGTCTTGTGAGTAAAAAGACACACAATGCAGCACCTACTGTGAGTCCAGAGAGTAGGAGAAGCCACAAACCTGCAGACTTAGACACGCACACTATTGTGCATGAGGGACAATTCCTAAGAGAAGCCACACGCCTGCAGACTTAGACATGCACACTATATTGCATGAGAGACAATTCCTAGGAGAAGCCATATGCCTGCAGACTTAGACATGTTCACTACTGTGCATGAGGGACAATTCCTAGGAGAAGCCACACGCCTGCAGACTTAGACATGTTCACTATTGTACATGAGGGACAATTCTGAGGAGAAGCCACATGCCTGCAGACTTAGGCATGCACACTATTGTACATGAGGGACAATTCCTAGGAGAAGCCACACGCCTGCAGGCTTAGACATGCACACTATTGTGCATGTGATACAATTCCTAGGAGAAGCCACACGTCTGCAGACTTAGGCATGCACACTATTGTGCATGAGAGACAATTCCTACTGTGAGTGAGGAAAGTGGGAAAGGCAATAATCCAGCAGACTTACACAATATAATATTGTGCATGACATTCATTACATATGAAAGGAATAATTGTCTGAAAAGCATCTTCAGGTGAATCTCTCATTTTCATCCCCAATAGTTCTAATTCTAGAAACAGTAAACTACTAGACTGTTATACTTCTTACTAGTTTTCTCAGCAGATAATCACATATTTGCTTATAAAAATATTTATCTATTGTCAAATAGACTTCTACTCTTTATCTTAGAATTCCTGTTAGGAAGAATATACACAGGATTTATTAGTCACTCTGCACTGTACTTTGGGAAAAAAATCATGTTTCAGGAAATAAACGTAAGTAATGCCTCATATGGAGTGTAGAAGTACATCTAAAACAAACAAATCATTCAAGAGATATTTACTGAGCACCTACAATACTCAGTGTGTATAATGATTAAACAAAGATGAGTGAGATGGATTCTTGCCAGAGATCATACAATTTGGGGTTTCTTAAACCTTTGCCACTCACAACGCCTTTTCCCTGAGAAATTTTTATTGTACACCTGGGTATGTGAAATAAATACACAAATCAAACACTTAAAACAATTATTTACTATATATTTAATTAGAGAAAATCAAATGAATGGGCACCACTGTTCAGTTGTAAATTAAGAATTAAATCTTGGCTGAATATTTGATACTGCAGGAGACAAAACATTTTCAAAAAGTTTCAAAGTTGATTACTATTTTGATCATATAATCATCAATGCTGAGAATGCAATTTTGCCTAAGTACATAGTCTTAAATGGCAGAAGTATACTTGAAGTCATCTTAGGAATTGTTGGAAATTCTATACTAATCTGAAGACAAAATTTATTTTATGAAATACAAGTCAGAAAGTCACAGAGCAATTTGTAAAATCAAACACTCTAATACAATGCCACCAAAAGATAAAGTAGCTTGCTTCATCTGTGCTGAAGAACAATGGTAGAAGATGATCGAAAGTCTTTAGTTCCCACAATTAAGTCATTATGTTCCTGTATGAACACAAAACTTTAGTATACAGAAAAACAAAAGCGCTGCAATCCATAACTTGAAATAGATCTGAGCCTGAGCTGATCTTAGGCAGTTTCCTATGGCACTGAGTAGCTGACATCTGACACGGAGGAGCGTGCATATTGTGTGTTCCAAACAAATGCTGAGGCGAAGTCCGTGATGCAACACAGGCAATGGCAGGGATCCATTGCATGCTTCATTGGAAATTAATTTTTGATCATCACACATTCAGAAATCTTTACTGTTGCCACTTTTTTACAACTCTCCCATCCATGTCCTTGATCCCTACGGACTGGGAGTGGTCCACCAGCTGTTGTCTGGATCTAAGGTAGTAAATAGAAAAGAGGCATTGTTAAGGAAAGCAGTGCTCGTAGCTGGCTTTCAGACTTCAGTGACGGGACAGCTAATAGAAAGTTTTAAGTGGAAATGAACCTGAATGTTATAATTTGGGTAAGATATGTAAATGACATGACAGGGCCATGTGAGAGAATAACAGAGCTGCATATGGTCCAAATTAGGAAAACTGTGGCATGTAAGAAACCAACATTTAGAACTCAGAAGCTTTACCAACTTTCAGTGTCAAATCAAGGACGTGGACATCAATTCTACATGTAGTGAGGGCTACAGAAATGTTTCAGTTAGGGGAGGAAATGGCGGCAAAAATAGTTTGGGGAAAATGCACGCAGCAGCGATCAGTAGAAAGGAAGTCTAACATTCCGAATGTGACTGATTGGTGCTAGGGGACTGATGGGTTATCTTACCCAGTGAGGGCCAGCTAGAGGGAGGAAGGAAGACACAAGTTGTCAAGGTGAGGGGTGGATGACAGAAAACTATTAACAGGAGACAGCTATGCAAGTCAGAGAAGAGATATAGTTGGAGGTAATTTCAATGTTTTGCTTTTGAAAAGCGAACAATAGAGGAAGAAGCTCATGCTTGCTAAAGACAATGACGATTTTTGAGTCCTCGTGTAGGTGAAAAAAACTATAAGAAATAAAGTTAAAGGTCCTGAGCAAACCATTTAGTAAACACTAACTAGCTGGTAGCTAAGTAAATGTTGTGTTTCTCTTAGTATGAGGAAAACTTTCCCAAGCAAAGGACTTCACAAAATCCATCTGCTATATTTTCCGAGAAGAGGGCCTGTAATATAGATATTAAATAAACCCTGATAAATTCCATCTAGATCCAATTGATAGGCTCATAGAAAAGTAGTCTTTGTTTGGTAAGCTATTGTTCCTTCCACTTTCTTTCAGTGACAGAGAAAAAGAAGAAAGAAGGAAGAAAGAGGAGGAAAATCAGAGAATAACTTCAGGCCATGGCTCTGGTGGTGGGAGACTGAAGGCTAAGGTGAGAGGCAGCCCTAGCTTTTACAGCCTGTGTGGGGCGGAACTCATTGCTGGTGAGATTGTGATGGGGCCGGAGGGAAAGGGAAAGGCAGAGAGTGCCCAGACAAACAGGTCCTTAGAAGAGCAGTCTTCCACCTTGGCCTCTCGGGTAAGATATTAACAAATCCTGCTGCTGTGTGACTCTCCACTTCTTTAGATCTGGAACTAATTGAGGCGGTGAACCTTCCCAGGCTCCCGAGCCGTTTCTAGTTCATTAATCTTCGTGTCAGTATTGATTCTCATTAGAACCTTTACTTTCTTTCACTCTTCTTTATTTCTGAGGATTAGGCCAAGCCTTTGAATTATCTTTTCTACCCTCCAAAGCAGGACAGAATGATGAAACAGAATAGACTGAGGTGTCTGTACAATTGGCCTCTTACCATATAGACTTATGAAACTTCAGATAAATTACCTCATCTCTCTTATCTCAAAGTTCTCTTAAAGAGATAGAGGAAGAAAACTATTTAGGTACTTCTGAGCACATTTGAGATATTTTGCAGAGTGAGCATGGCATCATTTAATGCGATTCAGCATCGTCTTATAGATTTCTGTTGCCTGTTCACCTTCTTAGGGCCGTAGGAAGATCAAAGCCATCTCTTTGCTCCCAAATATACTACCTGTGATAAAAATCTGTCTTTTCTAATTTTTTCTATTTTTTGCATCTGGTTTTAGGACAATGAATTCCCACTCTCAGAAAGTAGATTGCTCAGGCTGCTTGTCTGTCTTCTCCAGACTGTGGAACGTGTCTAGTGAACATGTCGCCTTCATCTAGAGGAGTCACAAGTGATGCTTAAATAGAAATCAATGAAAGATTGTTTCATTGAAACCTTACACATCTGAACAAAGAGAAATGTAGCTCTGGCCTTTGTTATACAGTTTTCTAACCTGTGATTTGTGCTCTCAGACTTTATAATTTCCCCATGTAAGCATTAAACACATTAAGCGCTATGAAACTGACCCTTCATAATTAGAACACGGATGACTCTAGCGCCCCTTTTCTCTGTGGACAGCATCCCTAGGTCATGGACTATCTGCAAGGGTAAATGGAAAGAATGCTCCTGATAGTGCTTGCTTCATGAGCTTGGCGGGAATAAAAAGTCTACCCACGTGGCCTGCTTTCTCCTTCCTTTTCAGGAGGAATGTGCTCAGTATTGGGAAAGCATGAAAAATGGAGGGTTCAGCTGTACGCGCGAGAGTGACCCTGTACGTGGTGCTGATGGGAAGCCATACAACAATAAATGTGTCATGTGTAAAGAACTGCTGTAAGTGCTTCTCGTAGCAAGTGCATCTAAAAGACATTTCTCCTTTTCTATGGCTCCTTTTATGAAAGTTCTTTTCTTTAATTCCAATGCTTCCCCCGCTTTTGTTTCCTAAGGAACATAAGCCCAAATGGGGACAGATAATCAAGTGGCCAATTGTCCTGTTTGCCACTGTAATTCTGCGGCCTCCCAGTGTCATTGTAATATTGTTCATTGCCTTGGCCTAGGGAAATTTAATTATAGTCATTTGAAATAGCT
Source organism: Dicrostonyx torquatus (assembly GCA_028555095.1). Lineage (NCBI taxonomy): Eukaryota > Metazoa > Chordata > Mammalia > Rodentia > Cricetidae > Dicrostonyx > Dicrostonyx torquatus. The sequence continues at coordinate 1,697,964 of JAQHUG010000065.1, forward strand.
GAACAGTGTGTAAGGGGGCCAGGCTCTTGCTGAGTGTATGAAACACACAGCGTTTAAGAGATCCAAGCTCCTGCCAAGTGTATGAAACATACTTAATACAGAAACAAGAGTAGTTGCTTCTGTTTATCCCCCCCCCCCGTGAATGATATTAGAGTATTCATGACATACTTTGGCCTCTTTGATTAATCTTGTTAGGATCAGTAACATAGTTATTGCTAGTCACATATACAAACTGAGTTAGTCCTGGGTGACCCTGAACATTTAGGGATGTTTTAGTTGTGACATTTAATTATTGCATGATTAGTAAATGTGTAGCATCTATCTCTCATGCCACAAAGTATAGTTCATTAATTCTTCACTTCTCTGAGGGCTATGTGATGAACCCTTATACCAATGCTGACATTCTACTAATGAGAAAAATGAAATTGGTTTTCTTAAAGGTCTCGTGGAGAGTGAAATTGAGGGCTCTAGCCAGTGGGCTTGAGAGCTCTAGCCAGTGGACTTGAGGGCTCTAGACAGTGGACTTGAGGGCTCTAGACAGTGGACTTGAGAGCTCTAGACAGTGGACTTGAGGGCTCTAGCTTGAGGTCTCTAGCCAGTGAACTTGAGGTTTCTAGCCAGTGGACTTGAGGGTTCTAGACAGTGGACTTGAGGACTCTAGTCAGAGGACTTGAGGGCTCTAGACAGTGGACTTGAGGGCTCTAGACAATGGACTTGAGGACTCTAGTCAGAGGACTTGAGGGCTCTAGCCAGTGGACTTGAGGACTCTAGTCAGAGGACTTGAGGGCTCTAGACAGTGGACATGAGGGCTCTAGACAGTGGACTTGAGGGCTCTAGACAGTGGACTTGAGGGCTCTAGACAGTGGACTTGAGGGCTCTAGACAGTGGACTTGAGGACTCTAGTCAGAGGACTTCAGGTCTCTAGCCAGTGGACTTGAGGGCTCTAGACAGTGGACCTGAGGGCTCTAGTCAGAGGACTTGAGGACTCTAGACAGTGGACTTGAGGGCTCTAGACAGTGGACTTGAGGGCTCTAGACAGTGGACTTGAGGGCTCTAGACAGTGGACTTGAGGGCTCTAGA
>JAQHUG010000065.1:1699348-1716512 GCA_028555095.1 Dicrostonyx torquatus
GCTCTAGACAGTGGACTTGAGGGCTCTAGCCAGTGGACTTGAGGGTTCTAGCCAGTGGACTTGAGGGCTCTAGCCAGTGGACTTGAGGGCTCTAGTTCTTTTGAACGGTCACCTAGAACTTATCTTCATTATCAACATGTGTGACATGCATTGTATATTGTGGGTGGGAGACCCGGATTTTACTGGCCAGTGGCCTTTGTTGATACTCTTGTCTCTGTGTCTCCACCACTGGGATTATAAGCATCTGCCTGACAGCAACCACTGCTGTACATATGGGTGCTGGGGATTTGAACTTGGGTCCTCATGTCTGTGAGGCAAGCAATTTACGAACTGAGCTATCTCTCCAGGCAATTAGTGGAGGTGTCTGATTTTTCATCATGCTATGGCATTATAGGAACCCTCTATTTTCAATAATTAAGTTGATTAAAGTGCTATAGCTTGCATTTTTGAATTTCTTATTTATTTAAATATTTTGGGCCATGCTTTAAGAAATCACGTTACAATGATTTTTTTTTCCTTAACCTCAAAATCATGGACCACTGCTCTAGGAAAGTGGACCAAGACTGGAGATGAATTTGGATAGAAACTGAAGGCTGTAATCAAATGATTTGATAATGTGTTTTGTGATGAAGGGACCTCCTACCTTGGAATTGTAGTAATGGAGCAGGCTGTGCTCTCAGAGAGTGGAGACACTCACTGTGAAAGACAAGGTTTAGGACATATACCCTCAGACCCATTCATCCTGCACGTGCATCTGTGCCAACAAGATGACTATTTGATCCTTTCTCTCATAGGCAGAAAGACATAGAGGAAAGGGATAAAAATTCTGCCTTAAGATCAAATGGGACTGGATCAGCCACGGGAAAGGTAAGTCAGTGCCAAAGTTCGGTGCAAACCGTCCAACGTGTAGAAAGAGGTTGTTGTTGATGTAGACAGCAGAGATCTTTCTTTTAGAATGTCAGAGTGAACACTGGGTTTTATATTGCTGCTATAAAATATTACTATAGACCCTGGCTCACAGTACTGCAAGTTGTTACCTTACATTCGTGGAGATCAGAAGTTCCAAATGACCCCACTAAAATCAAGGAGTCGGCGGAGCTGTGTTCCTTTGTGGAAGTCCCGGAGTATAAAATTCCTTTGCTGTCTCTTGACTTCTGGGAGCCACCTGCATTCGTTGGTTTGCGGGTGCCTTCCAGCCAGCATGCTTACTCTCAGCTGAGTCTCTATCTTTCTGGGACTCATTCATCTGCTTGAGCAAGAACCTTCATGGTGGCAATGAATCTTCCTTGCTAGTCCCGAATAATCTTCCCACTTCAAATACAATGGATTGGTGCTCTTAATTCTCCATGTAGATGATTACATTAACTGACAAAGCAACAAATCTACACACTCCCCACAAAGACATGGATGTCCTTATGTCATAATCCTGCCTACCTCAGCAAGGTTAAGTGGCTGCCAGGCGTTTGAATGGAAACCTTCAGCTTTTCAAACCCAATAAAATACTATATGAGGAAAACATTTCTGATTATCTTTCCTTGTTTATTTTTAGGATGTATGTGATCAGTTTAGAAGCCAAATGAAAAACGGGAAACTCCTCTGTACTCGGGAAAGTGACCCTACCAGGGGTCCAGACGGCAAGACTCATGGCAACAAGTGTGTCATGTGCAAGGAGAGGTTGTAAGTGTCTTCCCAGCCAGTGTTTTGGCTGTGCGAGCAGATAGTATAATAACAATAAAGTAGTTTGAACAGAACAGCGAATGCCTTAGAAGTGAGTCCTGTAACCAATGAGACACGTATTCCCTTTCTTCCCATCCTTTCTTTCAGGGAAAGAGAGGCTGCTGAAAAGAAAAAGAAAGAGGATGAAGCCAAGAGAAACACGGGGACAAACAAGAATGATATGGAGGTCAGACACGTTAATACCTGAATTTGGGGGGTTCATGTTGAGGAGAGGCAGGTGATGGCTTTGGAGCCAGTATGAAATTACCTTTCAGAAACTGAGCTGAATTAGGAGAGAAGACCTTGCATCCATGGGAGCATTGTTGGGCCATGGTGACATAGGTGAATATTATGAGGGAGGATGAATCATGTTGGGGGCAGTATAACAGGACTGTGAGGTGAAAGAATACTATACACATTCTAAAAACGTTAAGAAGGTTAGTTCAGGGAGGAAAAACTACAGTGGACAGCATGGGAGAGATACCTATCTGAGGGAAGGGACAAGAAAGAGACTGTGAGAGCCCAAGAGGTAGAGAGAGCTCCAGGGTCTGGGGAGCTTGGCCATAGTTCAAAGCCGGTTCCAGGCACAGTATCAGAGCTGTCTGGTTGGAGTGGCACAGAGAAGAGATTTATGTGCAAATCTTTGACGTATGCATAGGAGACAGTGTGCAGACATAAAGAGGCATATTTTTGCACATTCATTTTTTCTCCACAGAAGATAAGGAGCAAAGCAGCCCTAGGGCATTAGAGACCAGAGCTAGCAGGGAAGGTACACCCTGACTCTTTCAGGCTGGGCTCTGATCTCTTAGATTCTGGCACCACAGGACCACCCAAATATTCATTGGAAAGGGAATTCATGTAACTAACTGTTTTGAAGTGCCCATTCTCTCCCAATTATTGAGGGTATGATAATAAACATAAAAAGATATGGCTAGCTCCACCAAAATTAGCATGGCACTTATGACTTAAAAACAACTCTAACGCGGATGCTACGCATTCTCAGGACCAGTGACAATTATCAGTGCTGTGACTATCCACTCAGCGATTTCTTTTTTTTTCTTATATTTCTTTTTTTTATTTTTAGTAAAATTTAAAATTACACTTTCTCCCCTTATCCCAGGCCCTCCCTCTCCCCCACCACCCTTACTCCTTCCCCCTGCCCTGTGGGAAGCCCAAGGCTCTTCCCACTCCATCCCAGCCTAAGAAAAGTGTGCATCCATATAGACTACTTTCCCAAAAAGCCAATACATGCAGAAGAGATAGGTACGTGCCATTATCATTGGTTTCTCAGTCAGCCACCATTGGCAGCCACATTCAGAGATTCCGGTTTGGTCATCTGCTCATTCAGTCCTGGTCCAGCTGGATTTGATGAGCTTCCAATAGATCAGGCACACTGTCTCAGTTGATGGGCCAGTCCCTCGCGGTCCTGACTTCCTTGGTCATCTTCTCCCCCATTCTGCTCTTCAACTGCACCTTGGGAGCTCAGTCCATTGTTCTGATGTGAATGTGGGTCTCTGACTCTATCTCCATCCATCAGGCAAAATTTCTATGGTGATGATCAAGATATTCATCAATGTGACTATGGGACAAAGCTAGTTCAGGCACCCTCTTTTCTGCTGCCCAAATACCCAGCAGGGAACATCCCTGTGGACACCTGGGGTCCCCTCTAGAGACAAGTCTCTTGCCAATCCTAAAATGACTCCCTTAATGTAGATATCTTATTCCCTTCTCCAATAACCACCCTTCCTCCATCTCCACCCTCCCACAACCCCACGCTCTCCTCATTTCTTCCCTTCTCCCTCCCCTCTCCCTTTTGCCCACCCCCAACTCTACCCCCACCCCCATCCCCACTCCCGTTCTTCCAGCTTTTGCCTGGCAATCTTGTTTGCTTCCGATATCCAGGAGGATCTATATATGTTTTTCTTTGGGTTCATCTTGCTATTTGGCTTCTCTAGGCTTGTGAGCTATAAGCTTAATGTCCTTTGTTTATGGCTAGGGTCCACTAATGAGTGAGAACATACCATACTCATCTTTTTGGGTTTGGGATATCTCACTAAGGATAGAGTTTTCTATTTCCATCCATTTACATGCAAAATTCAAGAAGTCATTGTTTTTTACCGCTGAGTAGTATTCTAATGTGTATATATTCCACACTTTCTTGATCCATTCTTCCATTGAGGGGCACCTAGGTTGTTTCCAGGTTCTGGCTATTACAAATAATGCTGCTATGAACATAGTTGCACAAATGCTTTTGTAGTATGGTTGGGCATCTCTTGGGTATATTCCCAAGAGTGGTATTGCTGGATCCTGCCACTCAGAGAATTTCATTTGAAGCTTTAAAAAGTATTTGGGACACAGAAAGGACTTGGGCTTAAGAGTGAGGCAGGAAAAGGAAAGCACCAAAAAGTTCATTCAAGAAATAAATTGGAAGGATGCATAGTAACATGACCAGATGGCACTTGTCTGCCACCTAGTGTTCAGTCTGGGGCATTATCAATAGTGCTCTCCTTTTCACAATGACGGCACAGACTAGCCATTATGAGGCAGCTCTTCCCACCTGTGAAATCCAATTAGGAAGAAAAAAACTTCAATTCTCTCTATATACAAAATATTGCTTTGAAGTGTTTCAAAAGAGAGCTATATATTTCTTTATAATGTAAACCAAAATAAGATTCGTTCTTATGTTTAAACTGTTTAAAAAAATCTATTTTGTGAATTTTTCTGATGTTACAACTAAGAAAAGAGACAGGGATGACACAAAAATAATAAGTAGATCTTGAGGTCAAATGCTGAAAGTACAATGTACTTTGTACAATGTACGATGACAATGAATGTGTGTGAGCATGTGTATGCATGTGCATGCATGTGTGTGCGTGCGTGCGTGTGTGTGTGTGTGTGTGTGCACGCGTGTGCGCGTGTGTTATTGTTAGCAGCTGGAAAGAAAATAACTGCAGCTGCTTCTGAAAATGATGTTTGGAGACAAATAATACAGTGATCAGGTGCTCAATTCCAGAGATAACTTTAAGAATTTGGTGGATAAAGTAAGCATGGAATTGTCTGTAGGAGAAAAAAGAAAACCCCAATGTAAGCCACTGTCAGTATTTTAATGAGAGTGCCTCCAAAGGTCTCTTTGGAGTTAGAGGGAGTTCAAGGTAAAGTCTCATGGGACCAGTTTCCTTAGCATAGTTCTAAGGTTTTTTTCTTTCATAAAATATCCCAGCTCTCTTTTCTTATAAACTAGTGGCCTTGTTCTCCTCCATGGGAAAACAAAGAAGTAAAAATAAGGGAGCTTGCTCAGTAGAGAGCTGGTCACAAACCCAGCATTTACCTTGATTGGTTAGTATTTCTGAATAGAATAGAATTACACCATATGAGCTGATGTAATTTACGTGATAGAAAAACAAGATGTGGTTGTGTGGCAAGCTGCCTCAGAATGTAACATGAGAATTGCCCCAAGCTTGAAACTCTGGGTTTGATCCCAGGAATTCATGCAGTGGAATGAGAAAACCAAGCTTTCTACAGCTCCCCTGGATCTGCACATGGGCCATGGTACACATACATAACCAATAAATGCAAAACTATCATTAAAGAACAGAACTGTGGGTTTATGCGCTTGAATGTCTTGCCAGGTGAAGATTTTCAGTCCATTCTGTATTTTGAATCTGACTGTTTTTACACATGGAAAAGCGAGCACAGCTTCAGACAGGCAGATTTGGTGCAGAGCATCACAAAAGACTTTGTACAAATGAGATGAGTTGTTTTAGGGAACAATGAAATTCCCCTGGAGAAGACAAGTTGAACAAAGTACCTTTAAATCATAGTTCATTCTCTGAAATGTCATTTTCTCTATTTCCTTCCAAGTTTTATGAGTCATGCCTAACTGTCATGGCGCTTTCAGACTCTAAATGCTAGGCTAAGGTCATAATATGTTTCTCTGTCCTCTTGCCAGGATCAATGCCATGAATTCCGGAGCTTGCAGAGAGATGGGAAGCTGATCTGCACCAGAGAAAATGATCCTGTCCGAGGCCCAGACGGCAAGACGCATGTCAACAAGTGTGCCATGTGTCAGAGCATGTTGTACGTGAGCAGGCTTGTTGATGGGTTTGATAAATTACATGTTAACAAGTGTATGTGTCAGAGCATGTTGTATGTGAGCAGGCTTGTTGATGGATAATTACATGTTAACAAGTGTGCCACGTGTCAGAGCATGTTGTATGGGAGCATGCTTGTTGATGGATAATTACATGTTAACAAGTGTGCCATGTGCCAGAGCATGTGAACAGGCTTATTGATGAGTTTGAGAAAATCATGCTTATTTGTTGGAAAAGAATTTCTGTCATTTAAAAATATATGACCCTTGGTTTTTTACATAGCCAAATACATCCTCGTTTATGAAGTCTAGTGTTAGCTTCCGAAGCACTCAATGAGAGCCTGTTCCTGTAAACAATGAGAAGAATAGTCATACCTAGGTCTTCTAAGGTGGGAAATTATTGTGATACATTTACAAGTCAATGACTTTTGTTTATTTATTATTTTTATTTATCTCTTTATTTTATTTATTTATTTTGGTTTTTTGAAACAGGGTTTCTCTGTGTAACAGTTCTGGCTGTCCTGGAACTCACTTTGTAAAACAAGGCTGGCCATGAACTCACAGAGATCTGCCTGTCTCTGCTCCCCAAGTGCTGGGATTGGACACCACCTCCGGGCAGTCAGTGTCTTTTAAACAAAAAAGCTCAGTCACTGATGAGAGCTGTGTATGTCACAGGACTTCAGGCCATCTTGGATGTGAAAGAGTCACAATGACAGCACAGACAGTTTTTGTGGAGATTCTAGATTAGTTTGTTTTCTAAAACGTGGGTCAACTTTAAAGCACCGTAACTATGTGACGAAAACAATCCTGAGTTAAGTAGAGTACAACTGTCAAAGTATCAAAAAAAAAAGAGCAATGAAGCTACAGTCTGAAATAAACCAATTCCCTTGAGAAGCAACAGCCCTTTAGAATCCTCTGAATAGGGAAGATAGGAAAGCAACAGAATCAGTGACCATTGAGCATGCTGCCACAGTAGAATGTGAACAGCCCAGCCATCAGAGACAACAGATAGAAACCTATGTCTAGGTGTTCTTAAGGCACAAGGCTATAGTGCTATGTTTGTTAATGTTTAGCATTGGAAAAATACTTGATTAAAGATAATTCAGCATAATCCTAGAAATATTTATTGGTTTCCTTTTTTCTGCAGTGAACGAGAAGCTACTGAAAGAAAAATGAGAAATGAAGAAAACTCAGGTCCTCAGTCTGCAAATGAAAGAAAGGTTGTGTTTTAAAAGATAAGACACTGACCTTACCTAACTCACCTTTTCATGGAGTCTTTAGTAAGAAAGATACTAACGTTTTACTTTAAATTTTGATTTTAACAACACTCTCACTTTCAGTCATGATGCAAGATATATCAACATACACACCACACACACACACAGCACACAGACACACACAACACACACACCCTATACACAACAACAAATACACACCCCACACTACACACACACACATTCCCCACCCCACACGCACACCTCACACTACACACACACACAGAGTTAATCATTTAAAAATTCTTAGAGAATTCTCCTATAGTATATGTCTTTTTTTTTTTGTCTTTCTGATTTAACAGAAATATGCTTTGGAAAACTAGAGGACAGAGCCTTCTTCCACATCAACTACATGCTTGTCTTTGACACTTTAAATGTGAAAGGAAGCTTTGGTTAGCTTCTTGATGTTGACCTTAATGAGTTCTGTAGCTAACAGACATTCTAAGCCTCCTGTTCAGCTTGTCTTTGATATCTTCTGTTCTCTCCAGATAGTATTCTCTGCATTCATGTATCAGTAGTATGCATTATTACAGTACTTTCTCTCTTCTAAAGACTGAAAAGAAGGCAGATATCGTCCCTCAGTCATTCCACAGTGGTCATCACATTCTCTTTAGCCTAGAGTGCTTTGAGATTCTCCTTGGTTTAAGATCGTGGAAAAGGGAGAGAGGACAGATGATAGGCAGGTAAATCAGCAGGAGGTCAGACATGCCTATCAAGTCGTTTTCTTATGTTTTCCTACCTCTCAGGACCAGTGTGGAGAAGTTCACAACACAGCAGGCGATGCAAAACATAGGCAGGCCAGGAGTTCTTTGCCCTCTGTGACTGGGATCAGCGAAGTGAGTACCAGCCTGGAGCCAAAAGATATTTCCTAAAGCCAAGTTTGAGAAAACCACCCAGCGACAAAGGGAAAGCCCATGCTCACCTCCCTATCTCATTCCCTAGGATGAGTGCAGCGAGTTTCGAAAGCTCATGAGGAATGACAAGCTTCTCTGTTCACAAAAGGATGACCTTGGTGCTGATGGAGCTCTCTATCAACACAAGTGCCACCTGTGCAGAGCTGTCCTGTGAGTAAACTCATTGTGCTCAGCCAGCAGGGGGCGCACAGTTTTACAAATTGCTGCTGGAACACATACATGTATGTGCTCCTGAGTCCAAGAGAATCAGTAATAGGGCCAAGGGATGCAAGTTAAGACAACCGATACAGCAGAAAGAGTGCTTGGGTTTGGAGACAGGAAGTGAAGGTGTGTCTCCTCACCAGGGCACTCATTCCAAATCCTTGATCTAAAACCACATGAGAACCAAAAGAAAGGTCATTTTAAAAAAAGTAATAAATTTCATGCCCTAGAATGCATTAAATAAGGGTCTCAAGGACTAAGTGATTTTACTGGTGAACAAACACATTTCAAGATGAGTAGACACCATGATGGCTAAAAGCACCCATGAAGACAGCATCAATTCTCGTTAGTTTTTCACAGAGACTGTTCTTGCGGTAGGGATAGACTGTCAGTGCTGCGCAGTGTTGGTTACCTTTGTGTGCTTTTAAAGCATCTCATTCTGGTCATATCCTGAAGGGATGCTCTAGGGTTCCCTCATGTTTTTCCTGGAAGTTTCTATGAGACGTTACAGAGGTTTTGTGAATATTCTTTCTAAATGTTTTTTTTTTGTTTCTTTCTTCTTCTAGTGAAAAGGAAGCTTTGGAAAGGTCTGAACGCCAAGGAAATCCAACACACATTAGGGTTACGAAAGAAGAGGATGATCTCGGATTTTCCAGCTCCTCTGAGGTAAAGAGTTTCTCCTTGAAATATCATGCCAGCAGCTTCTGTCCTCCAGCGGTTGGGGAGCCTGCAGCTCAAAGCCAGCTCAGGGGAGGCATCATAATAGTTTTTGGCCCATTGAGCACAATTTGTTCACAAATCTTCACATAGACACAGGAGGTAGTGTGGCAGAGATAAGGAAGCACGGGTTTTGCATATTTCTTTTGCCACCACAAAAGACCGAGACCAGAGTAGCTCCTGGGGAGGCAGAGACCAGAGTTCATAAGGGAGGTATGGACTAATTTTTTCAGACTGGAATCTGATCTCTTAGAGTGGCCAATATCTTAAAGAGGCAGATCCACACCAAGGGTGATTGCAAAGGGAATTCATTAAGAGTGAATATTGTTTCTAGCATGAATATTATTCTAGACTCCTTTTAGAAGCATGTCCTAGCTTATTATGCCTCAGATCATTAAAGAATTCCACTTACTGCTTCATTCTTCGGGGGGGGGTTGTTACTGTTATTTTTGTTTCTTTTTGGCACACTAATATTCTTTAGTTAAAAGAAGCCAAAGCCAGGAGGTTATGTGCACCCGATATGATGCAAAATAATATATGCATCTGAATAATGCACCACAGTCCTGTTCTTAATCATTGACTCAGATGACATTAGGAAAACCAATATTTCTCCAATCCCATATAATCCCTTGAAAGTCTTAAGCAACTTTGCTCTCTACTTTACCTGTGCAGGACTCTGACATATGCAAACACTACCGAATATTGCCCAGGATGGGTTATCTTTGCCCAAAGAATATACAGCCTGTCTGTGGGGATGATGGCCAAACCTACGCCAACCCCTGCATGCTCTGTCATGAAAACCTGTAAGTACCCACATTACACCATCTCCTCTTCCAGTGTGAAGGTTTCCAATTGCAATTTGCCTATAGTAGTACTCTGATATTAACTAGATATTTATTTCAAGTTATCTGCTAGTCACCATCCCAAATCTCAAAATGTGCTTATGTTTAAAATGAAAAGTATGTAACAGTATGTTTTTAATATACTTGCCTGTCTCTATTACTTCATAAAAGTAATAGAGTAATAGGAAAAGAGGAAAGAGTGGTGATGAGTTCACAATGTTGAAGAACACCTCTATAAGACTGTGTAGATTCATGAAAGTGTGACCATCATCCATCTGGCATACAGAAACAGAAAGCAGTTGAGAACCACCATATATATAGTTTCTGTACCACTTACAATGTCTAAGAAATTGTAGGACCGTAAGACAGTCATTGGTTTCCCAGCGTCTCTAGGCCTTCTCCTTGAAGGAGCTAGTACCATGCAATAAAAAGTATGCTAGATGAATGTCATATATGATGTCTGTTCTTAGCTTTAACACTGACTGTACATGTTCACCAATTAACTCATGGTGTGAAATCTCCTTGGAAGAAGGTAGAGACTCTTCCTGAAGCTACCAAGTTCACTGCTAACTGAGAAGAACTTGGATATGAAAGTATGGGTTAAGTCCAAGAGCTGTTCAGTTCTTTCATTGTTTGTTTTCATTTGGTTGATTTCCTTCTCAAACACTGATTTTGCAAAAACTTGTCATTGTCCCTAGACTTATCTAGACTTATCACTCACCTTCTCCCAGCCTCCCTGTGACCAATTTTCTTCAAAGTATGGTGGCAATGCTTTATATCTAGAAATGTGAACTACAAACTGTGAACTTACTTGCCATTGTACCTGTAAATACGGTGTGGTGTTAAGTCATTTTCCCATCCCATCATCAAGTTATCACAACCTGATGTAGAGTTCTGTTTTTGTCTTGGTACATGGGTGAACTTGATACTCAGAGAGTTCAAATGATTTATTAAATGTCACAAAAATTAGAAAATATCTTACCCATGCTTTTTCTGGGTCTAAGTAATTGTGGTTTAACTGTAGTTTCTTTACTTTATTATTATTATCATCTTCAATGCAGTGGTTCAACTGCCATTTGTGAGAATATAAATTACTTTGATATTATAAAGATGTGATACAATGTGTGAAATTCCTTTGATAATATACATATGTAGCACAATGTGTGGACTCAACATCTATGAGCTCACAGACTCACTGAATACAACAATGGAAATTAAATATTTGTTTAAGGAATGAATTAACCTTTCTAGGAATTCAGTTATTATATACACACACTGTCTTTCAGCCCTAAATCCTTCCATTCCTTTTTATTATAAACATGAGGACCTAAATTAGCGATACTATTTAACCAAACTTTTCATTAATTATTCCATACCAGGTCTAATCAAGAAAGCTTCATAGACAGAAGCTCAAGTGATGAAAAGATTAATGTAGTCTACCTTGGCCATGCCATGCCATGGCTGAGGAAGATGGGGCTAGACCTCCTAGAAAAGACTCAGGCTTTCTCATGAAAGAGGGATCAATATTTAGTGAAGGGTTAGATCAAACTATAGGGCATCAACTTCAATTAAGCAGATTATGCTTCTGTAGTAGATAATAGATTTTCCCCCAACAACACAGATGAGTAGCAGGATCTTCCTTCACAAAATCTCTTAAGTCAAAAGTCTTGAAATTCTCTCAAGTATCATTTCAGGTTCTAGAAATAAACCCATATCATTTTATTTTTCTTCTATTTTCTATCCCCAAAGTTATATTATAGATACTTGATATAGTCAATCTTTTTTCGGGGATCTAATTTTCTCACCTACAAAACAATGTCACGTGGGCCAATGAGATGATTTAGCAGGTGAGGATGCTGGCTGTTCATACCTATCTACCTGAATTCAATCCCCAGAACCCACAGTAATTGCAGTGAACTGGTTCTCAAAAGTTATCCTCTGACTCTCCATCTGTGCCATGGTACATATGTGCCAGTGCTCATAACACACACGCGTGGGCACACATACACACACAGATGGACACACGAAGTCATACACACACGCACACACAGATAAATGCACACACATGCACAGACACACATGGACACACAGACACACACACACACCAACTGAAATGAAAATTTATAAAAAAAAAATGAAAGCTTTGGATTAAGAATTGGTTGAAATGTGGTGAAATAGGCTCAGAACTAGAGTATAAGTTAGGAACAGAAGAGAGAAAACAAAGCTAGATGATGCTGTGCAGAAAATAGATCAGTGAATTAGACTTTTATGCTAATTCCGTTTGTTTGGCACTCAAACATCACCTACATCTGTTTATCATTAAATCTGAATATTTTCCCCATCTCTTCTTTTTTAGGATCCATCAGACTAATACACGCATACGTAGTCAAGGGAAGTGTGAGGAGAGCAGTAACCCGGAAACAATACCTGCTGGCACACCTGCATCTGTGAGTGCATTGGCCCTTGGGTTATGGTGGTAGCTGCTGTGGGTTCTGTTTTGGCTCCCTGCACTGGGAAATAAGAATTTGTTTGGCCAGAGAAGTCATACTAGTAGGTCATATGACTCGAGAATTGTCCACATTATTACTGGGATGATTAAGCAATTATTGAAGCATGTGGTAATAAGCATATGCCAATTATAAGATGAGATGGGGGCCAAGAGAGGCAGATCATGACAGCTGGATTGAAACCAATTCTATGTGGTGCTTATATCTTTGCGTACTGTAAAAAATCCAATTTTCTTCAATGTTAAAAAATGGTCTCTTATTTAAAATACCCAACAGAATACTTGAACATGTATTACTTACTTTAAAAGTATCCCTGTGACTCTATCTGAAATCCCTTTCACAGGCTAGATGACAATGAACTAGATAAGAGAGGAGCATTTAAATGAAAACAATGTGGTGTAATAAGCTAAACATAGGTTAGTTTTTTGATGTTTTTCATATAGGATATTTCTAGAGAATCACACAAATACTCCTAATAGCTCAATGAATTATTGAAAACATTCATTATACACGATTTTTAGAATACTTGCCATAGCGTCTAAGAATTAATGGCATTTTTAATTATTGTCATCGTCAATATTATCAACCCAAAGATGGAATTTAAGAAAATTTCTAAAGTATGAACTTAGAAGAAAAAGAAATATGGACATGGCTGTTAGTTAATTTGAATAAATAAATTAGTTTAATTAAAGTGATTTCAAGAAAGTTATTTATAACTAATAAATAATATTCCTGTACTGATATTTACTAGAAATATTTGTTATTATAGTCCATTATGATGCCACACAAAAACTTGGGCACAGAATGTGCTGCCTTGTGAGGGAAAATACAGTTTGGGAGGTTTCTGGTTTCAGCTGAACAGTGGGAAGACACATTGCAATTGGTTGAGACCTGGAACCTTCCATCTCCTTCCCAGGGAAACTTGCAACTCATTTCCTTCCTTATACACACAGAGAAGAAGGTTTAGCCAACTCTAGGCCACCGTTGTTTGCTAGTTTTGCATCCAAATCCTTAGTGGCTTACGTATCACTTTATTAGATGAATGTACTCTTCTCCCTCTTTATAATCCCACTTAAATATACATCTTAGGACAAAGCGACCTCAGTAATTTTCTGAAAGTTCAGTTTAATAGAGTAGCCTTGGACCACACTTCCCTGTAACTGTGCAGGTAACTTGACAAAAACTATGTCATGGAACTTATAACTGTAGATTATACAAAAATAGATTTCTTTAAGTAATGAAGGATTGTGCCAGAGACAAGACCTAACGAGAATTTAAAAAGTCATTAAATTCTCATGTGCAGTCTCCTTATCTATGAGATGCCGTGAATGACAGCACTTGCTATCATGAGGAAACATGCAATCCATAGCAGAGTTAAGCATGTTTGTTTGTGTGTCCACCTCAACTTTTGGTGCCTAGGAGATGTTCAGGTAATAACCATCACAGCATATAGATTGTGAACACGATTCAATATTGTGAGGTCTTGGTACAGACCACCTTCCTGTAGTTTCAATGAGTCTTAACATCTAACCTTTCCATCTTCTTTTCCAGGAAAAATGATACAATGATTGGTGAAAGTCGCAAGGAAAAAGCTATGCCTCGATTCTGAACTGCCTACCTTCACCATCTGTGTATATAAAGAATTCTTCATTCAACTTTTTACTATAGAAAATAACACAGAGCTGTTGGTATTGGACTCGCTGGTTCTTAGTCTTTCCACCTCTTTCCTTCTAGACTCAGTGATCTGGGGACATGGAGAACTCTCCACCCAGTCTGTGCCCTGGAAATCTGATCACAATGTTGTCTGCCCAACTGCCCGTTTAATAAAAATAGAAACTCAGCAGAACATCCTTTTGGGGATTTGTTGCTCACTGGTAGGCCATAGGAATTTTTTAAGAATAGAAGCAGGATATATGGTGCCCTTTGTCTTACACTGGCAGACAAGTTGCTTCCATCGTTGGGAATAAGTCCCTAGAATGAGAAGGGGTACAATATGGCCTCTCAGGCAGCCAATATTTGTGTGAAGCTATCTGTCACCATATCAGACCGTTTACCTAGTATCTGTATTTCCATAAATACCATAACTCAATTTTTATGTTCTATAGTTGAAGAAATCCAGTAATTTCTCATATCTAATTGCTTACCTCTTGATATATTTTTTTAATTTTGAAGTTATACCATGACTTTCTACCTACAGTCTGAGAAAGACTGAGAAATTGAAACCACAATATATGTAAATCTCTAGAATGGCAATCTCCAGCAAAAATGTTGTATGAGCCATTTATATAATTTAAATTTTTTAGTAGTTAACAAAATGACCACATAAAATTAATTTTAATTATTTTATTTATCTCAATATATTAATTAAACGAATATACATATTTTATTTACTAAATTATTGATATTGAGGTGTATTTTCCACTGTTCATACATCTAGTTTGGGCCAGTCATGTTTCAAATTTTCAGTGGCCATATGTAGCTGGAGGTGGCTACAGTGAACAATGCAGTATTGCCTTGTAGCAGCAGACATGGGCCAATTGAGGAGGAACTAACATATTAGATAGGGGTGGCTTGAGACAACTTGTGGCTCCAGGCTCTCTACTGAAACTCTGCTATTCTCAGAATATAGTTGCTGGTGTTCCGTGGTAGCAGTAGGTCCCAGATTCACTCCAAGATTCTAGGCTGAGGTGGGACAAACTCCAGAAAGCACACAGAGAAGCTTGCATGTCTCCAGCCACCCTCAGCTACAGGAAAAGAAAATGTTCAGAGTGTGACTGACCTGCTTAGATCTAAACAGCTAATTTTGTATTTTCTCTCTTCTCTTTTGTTTTTATAAATAAATTTCCACTAAGCCAAATATAATGGGATTTTATGATTGTTGTCCTTTGTAATTGAATGAAAATTAGTCGGTCTCTATGCTGCAGTTTCCTGTGTCATCAAGAAAAAAGAAAGAAGATAACAGCCATTGGCCAAGCATTGTTGGTACTATTTTCCTGGTAATTCTGGTGTGACTAGGATAAATTCAGAGTTTCTCTGGCATATATTCTTCTTGATCATATGTAGGAAATCTGGAAGTTCTATTTTCGTGAGCTTTGGATAAACAGATGTTTGTCACGTCATTTTTAATGATTTGTTCATGTCTATGCAAGAAATCCTTTATATTCTATTTGTTCCTTTTTAATACAATATTCATAAAAACACCTTGATTTATCCAACCCTTTATAGTCATCATGAAACTTGGTATTAAGAATATTGCATAAAACTGCGTTTGGCCTGTAAGCAATATGTGAGGCACAAATGAGTTTAGAATTTAAACCTAAATCTTTTTTATTTAAATTTTTCATTTACATACCAACCCCAGCTCCCTTTCCCCCCTCTTTCCATCCCCCATTCACTCTTCAGAATGGGTAAGGCCTCCATTAAGGAGTCAACAGAGTCTGACATATCAAGTTGAGGCAGCATCAAATCCCTACCCACTGTATCAAGGCTGAGAAAGGTATCCCACCATAGGAAACAGGCTCCAAAAAGCTAGTTCATGCACCAGGGTAAGTCCTGATCCACTGCCAGACCCTGCGCAACAAATCATCCATATAACTATCACCGTCATTTAGAGGACCTAGTTTAGTCCCATGCAAGTTCTCCAGCTGTCAATCCAGTATCTGTGAGATCTCACTAGATAGGGTCAGCTATCTGTGGTTTTCCCATCATGATCTTGACTACCCCCTGCTCATATGATCCCTCTTCCCTCTCTTCAACTGAACTCCAAGAGCTCAGACCAGTGCTTGGCTGTGAGTCACTGCATCTGCTTCCATCAGTTACTGGATGTAGGTTCTAGCATGCCAATGAGGCTAGTCACTAATCTGGTTATAGGTGAAGGCCCAATCAGGCACTTTCTTTTCTCCGCTATTGCTAGGAGTCTTAGTTAGGGTTCTCCCTGTGGATTCCTGGGAATTTGCCAAGCACCAGGTTTCTCCCTAACCCCATAACAGCAATAATTAATAAATGATACCTCCTGAAACTTAGAAGCTTCTGTAAGGCAAAGGACACAGTCAATAAGACAAAACGGCAATCTACAGAATGGGAAAAGATCTTCAGCAACCCCACATCTGATCAAAGGGCTGATCTCCAAAATATATAGGGAACTCAAGAAACAGTATACCAAAATACCAAGCAATCCAATTAAAAATGGAATATAGATCTAAATAGAGAATTTTCAGCAGAAGAAACTCAAAATGGCCAAAATACATTCAAGAAATTTCTCAACATCTTTAGCCATCAGGGAAATGCAAATCAAAATGACTCTGAGATACCATCTTACATCTATTAGAATGGCTAAGATCAAAAACACTGGTAACAGGTTATGCTTGAGAGGATAGGGAAAAAGAGGAACACTCCTCCATTGCTGGTGGGAATACAAACATGTATAGCCACTTTGCAGGCAATAGGATAGAACTAGGAAAAAAACATCCTGAGTGAGGTAACCCAGACACAGAAAGACAAACACGTTATATACTCACTCATAAGTGGATATTAGAGGTAAAGCAAAGGCTAACCAGAATATAATCCGCAACCCCAGAGAAGCTAGATAAAAAGAAAGACCTTAAGAGGGATGCCATGGAGGGGCCCATGAAGGGAAAGTAGTTAAGATTTCCTAGGTAAACTGGAAGGAGGGTGGAAGGAAGGGCATGGGGAATGGGAACGAGAGGGATCTCAATGAACAGAGAGGGAGAACAATAAACCTAAATCTTAACCCACCAAGGTATCCCGTTATCTAGGAAAAATGATCCAGAATGCCAAAAGAAACAAAGACAGAAATCTAAAACACTCTGTTCCCTCACAGTAAAAGATGATAGATAGATAGATAGATAGATAGATAGATAGATAGATAGATAGATAGATAGAT